>JANRGW010040883.1:0-31760 GCA_024733675.1 Psilopsiagon aymara
TGCCCCATCCCTGGCAGTGTTCAAGGCCAGGTTGGACACAGGGGTTGGAGCAACTGCTCTATGGAAGGTGTCCCTGCATGTACAGGGAGGTTGTGCAGTGCATGTCAAACACGGGGTGCTGTCTGGCTGCTTTGAACGAAGAACAGTGTTAGGAGCCTGTGGTCTGGGGTTTATTTTACGCTGCTGCCCATATGGAAGAAGAAACACATGCTTTGAGTGCTCATCCTGCTGCATGGCAGGCAGTGGAGAGCACTGATTTGCTGCAGGATTGGGAACCAACCCCCCTGTGCTTGGGTACAATCCCTTTCTGCTCTCTGCTTGCCAGAACTTCCTCATCTACATGATGTTCCTGCTGGTGATCCTGCTCACCAACTATGGAGATGCCACCCGCAACAGCAGAGCCTTCCTTCTGCAGAGCTCCATCAAGCAGCAGCTGGGCAGCAACGAATTCCTCCTCATCAAGAGGTAATGGCGCGGGCCCTGGGCATGGGGAGGAACAAGAGGCTGCTTTTTATCAGAAGGGCCTGCAGGGCCAGGCCAAGGGGAATGGCTTTAAGCTGCAGAGGGGAGACTGAGATGAGCTCTTGGGCAGAAGCTCTTCCCTGTGAGGGTGCTGAGGCGCTGGCACAGGGTGCCCAGAGAAGCTGTGGCTGCCCCATCCCTGCAGTGTTCAGGGCCAGGTTGGACACAGGGGATGGAGCAACTGCTCTATGGAAGGTGTCCCTGCAATGGCAGGGGTTGGAGCTGGAGGAGCTTTAAGGTCCCTCCCAACCCACACCAGGCTGGGGTTCTATGGTTGCATGGCAGTGAGCAGCTCCCTGTTATTCTGCTTCTCCTCTGGAGAACAGAGGGACCTGAGCTTTAATGTCTGAATCGTCTTTATTTCCTGGGTGAGTTACAGTTTATCTGTATCTGCTCTGAAGGACACACATTTGCTCTGTCTCTGGAATTTACAACTGTGGGGTTTGGCCATAAACACGTCCCAAGGACCAAAAATAACATCCTATGTAAACGCAGAGGCCTTCCCTTCCCGGCTCTGCACTTATGCTTTAACTAGATCAGCTTTTCCCAGCTGAGTGTCCACGCTGCTGCCAGCCCCACCCGTGCCTGGGATTAACAGGGGCTTTGTAGCCATGTGTGCAGCCCCCTTGACTCCGTGTGAATAAACATGGCCCATCTGGGCCACCTGAAGGCACAGAACCTCTGATTCACACAACATGAACTGGCGGAGTTATGGGGTGGGAGTGGAGCAGGAGCAGAATCTGGTCCTAAGCATCATCGCTTTCTCACTGTGCTGCCCCAGACCCATATTGGGGTGCCAAGTGGATCCAGTCACCTTTAGGTCTTGCCTGATAAGCCTTTTCCCGACCCCAGCCCACCATGGAATGGATGGGAATGCTGCCTCTGCCTGCTGGCCAGGAGAGCAGCTCCGGTTGTCCAGAACCCCCTATGGAGCACAGCTGGTGATGGGTGAGACATGCAGAGACCCCCCCAGCAGAGCTGCCCTGGAGCTCCGGTGCCTTTTCCCCGTTGCAGGTCGGATCAGTTCTGGGTGTGGATGTCCCAGGTCTTCCTCCCTTACCTCTACAACAACCGCTCTGGTCAGGAGAGCCACAGCACCACGCTGGGGGCAGCGCGGCTGCGGCAGCTCCGCCTGCAGGAAGGTTGGTGGGGATGTGGGGGGTGGGCTCAGGGTTCTGCTGTCATGGGGTGGTGGTGACGTTCCCGGAGGGAGGAAATGGCCAAGTGTGGGGCTGAGAGAAGCAAGGCAGAGGTGACAGAGGCAGGTTTGTCTTTGCAGCAGGGGTATTGGTGTGCCGCCAGCTCTGCTCCTGCAGCGGGGCAGTCCGTGGGGATTTACACTACAGAGGGGTTCAGTTGGTTTCTGGAGGTGCGGCTGAGGATGCGGAGGGGGTTTGGGAAGAAAGGAGATGCTGGGTGTGAAAGCTCAGCCCTGTGCCCCGGCACAGTCCGCCTGCTTTGGGCTGCCCATGACTGTGGGTGTCATTGCAGCCGAGTGCCAGCGCAGCGCCCAGGACATCCTCCATGGCATGGGCACGGCTCCCGGGAGGAGCTGCACCGACTCCCACAGCTTTGCTACCGCTGACTACGGAGTGGGCTGGGAAAGGGCAGCCCTGAACGTGACGGCTGCGTGGTCCTACTCAGCGCCCGACCTGCCCGGGTAAGGAGCTGCACCTACAGCCCTGCTCCAGCTGCCAAAGGCATCTCCACAGCTGATGCAGTGCCCAGGGTGGTTCCCAGCCCTCGCTCCAGTGAGGCCAATTGCAGCCCCTGAGCAAAGGGCAAAGAAACACAGGAATGCCGGAGGTTGCCCTGAGCGGGTGGTGGGAATGGTGGGAGGCAGCACATGGCTGCTGCTCCCCCGGCTTCCCCGGAGATGGGCACCTCACCTCGAGGTGTCTGCACTGCAGCACAGTGCTGGTCCCAGGGCCATGGCAGAGGGTTCAACTCTCCAGCTTCAAGAGCAGAGTGGAGCTGCTGAAGAAGGCAACGCAGCTCCCCACCGGGCCCGCAGCACAGCACCAGCTTTCTGTTAACATGGGTTATAGGAGGCTGGCCTTCACTGGACATGAAGGCACTGTTGGTTTCTGCTCTGGTTCGTTCCTGGCTGTGTCTTCATTGAAGTTTGGGGCACCAAAGGGCCTGGGGCTGTTCTGAGGTTGGGGCACGGAGGTGGATCAATGTACTGCTGGAATTTGTCTTGTGAAATGAGTAATGAGGCAGCTGCCAGCCTCGGATGGGCAGGGTCTGCATCTCTTGCTCCTGGCCCACCTCGCAGCAGACGGTAGCAGTGGCTGCTCTGTCCTTCAGCCGTCGCCCCATGGCTCCTCTCTTCCCTGCAGGGTCTGGTACTGGGGTTACATCTCTTTCTACGACAGCAGTGGGTACGTCCAGGAGCTGGGGGCCTCGCTGGAGGAAAGCAGAGCTCAGCTGAGCTTCCTGCAGCAGCACACTTGGATCGACAACATGTGAGTGCGGGGGGGCCAAGGAACGCTCTGTGGTCACCAGGGTGCCAGAGCCATCTGTGACCACCAAACAGCATCCCAGAGCCTCTGCCTTAGCCCTGAGCTGCTCTCCTCTCCCGTAGGAGCCGGGCGGTGTTTGTGGAGGTGCTGCAGTACAACCCCAGCGTGGACCTGCACGTGGCCATCACCCTGCGCCTCGAGTTCCTGGGTGCTGGCCAGGCCATCACTGCTGTCACCATCAGCCCCTTCCCGCTGCTGCGGCTCAGCACCGGTGTCACGCTGCAGCTCCTCATGATGGTCAGTGTGTGACATCTCCCTGGTGATGTCCGTCACCACGCAGAGCCCTTCGGGGACCCGTGGTTGGGGTTCCTGGAAGGGCAGCGTTGGTCACTGTGGGCTAAGGCTCCCCTGCTGAGGCCACTTGTCCCGTGGCTGTCGGCACTGCTGGGCAGCACACAGGAAATGCCCCAGCACCACTGCGGGGAAGGACATTCCTCCCATCTGGCAGCCTGTGTTGGCCTTTCTGCTGCCTTCAGCTCATGGCTGTCGCTGAGGAACTTAAGGCCTTTGTTATTGTGCCCCTCAGTGGGGACATCAGAGCCATGGCCCCAGAGCCACCGACCCCCTGCCCGGGCCAGGGTCCAGTGTGAGCAGAGCCCTCTTCCCCTGGGCACTGTCACCGAGCATTGACATGGTTTGGGGTGCGGGGTAGGAGGGAGCAGGGCCCTGAGCGGGTGAGGAAGGTGGGGAAGGACCCAGGGGTGTGCTCCAGCTCTGGGCTGGCAGAACTCAGCCTTGTGCTGCCGGTGTGGTGCAGCGGTGAAGCGTTGCCCCCTCCTTCCCTGGTAACCTCTGCCTTCCTCCCCCAGGTCTTCCTCATGATGTTCGTGGTCTACTTCGTGGTGTCCGAGTCTCTGTCCATCAAGAAGGAAGGCAGAGCCTACTTCACCCTGTGGGGCAACTACGGCCAGTGGGTCTTCATCCTGCTCACCACGTGCACCGTGGTGGTGCACCTCAGCCAGGCCACCCTCGCTGACCAGCAGTGGCTCAAGTACCTCAACAACCGCAAGGGCTTCACCAACTTCTACCAAGTGGCCTTTCTCAACACCGTCTTCAGCACCTTGGCTGCGTCCCTCCTCTTCCTCCTCACCGTGCAGGTATGGAGCAGCACATGCGTGGTCCTCCTGCGCCCGTTGGTGCAGGAGCAGCAGAGGGTCCTGAAGCAAAGCCGGAGGCAAGACCCTGGTCCTGCTGTGCCACCGGGCAATGGGGCTGCTGCCACCTGCAGACCCTGCTGCAGGGCGGAGGCGGTGGGCACTGATGCCACGTGCAGCTCTGCTGTAGCACTTTGGATTGCTGAAGCCTCTGCGCCCTCAGTTCTCTTGGCGAATTCAGCCTAATGTGGCTGATGGGGTGATTCTGCAGGGAGCCCATCACGGGGGTACCCTCTGCTCTGCCAGCAGCTGCATGTCGCAGACTTGCAGAGGTCTGAAGGACCCTTCCATGTGCTGCGAGCCTCTCGGAGCAGCCCCTGTGCTGGGCCCATGTAACTCCATCCCCTGCCTGCTCCTAGGCTGCCCAGCAGCTGCGCTTCGTGCGGCAGTGGTCCGTGTTTGGGAAGACCCTTCGGAAGTCTGCGAAGGAGCTGGGCGCTGCGGGCTTGGCCTTCACCATCCTCATCCTGGCCTATGCTCAGCTCGGCTTCCTGGTGAGTGCTGACCCCTCCTCGACGTGCACAGGGGCTGCTCTCAGCAAGGGGTGCCCAGCGGCGTGCTGCCCCTCGGTCCTCAGCAGGCTCATGGGTCCTCTGCGTGCTCCCATGCCCAGTGGGGCGGCTGTGGCCAGGGGCTGTGTTGCAGCCGATTTGTGGGGTTCCTGCTACGTAAGGTGGGGTCAGGGGAGCATTTTGCCATCAATCCCTTCTCACTGCACCCCCGATGTCCCCTTTGCAGCTTTTCTCCTCCTCCTCGGAGTCCTTCCGCAGCGTTGGCAGCAGCCTCCTGCTGCTGTTGGCCATGCTGCGGGGCAGCGTGAGCCTCCGGCCCTGCCTGCCCGACTCCTCGGGCCTCTGCTACCTGTTCTGCGCCAGCTACGTCCTGCTGGAGGTGTGGATCCTGCTGAGGCTCTTCACCGTGGTGCTCATCTACAGCTACCGGGAGATGCACTTCGAGCTGTACCGCCCTGCCTTCGAGCCCCAGGACTATGAGATGGTGGAGCTCTTCATGCGCAGGCTCAAGATGTGGATGGGCTTCAGCAAAGCCAAGGAGGTGAGGGCAGAAGGGGTCTGGGAGCAGGGGCGAGGCAGCATCCACTGTCCTTCCCTTCCCCTCTGGCTCCTCCCCGCTGCTTCCCAGCCAGGTTCCTTTGGCAGCTGAGTGCTGGAGTGGCCGAAATTCCTGGAGGCTCCAGAGCTGGGTTAGCAATGGGGGCAGCGTAGGGGCATTGCTGCCCGTTCCGTCCCACAGCTCCGTGTGTTCTCATTTGGGGTCTGACCCACCGGGAATGGGTGGGAGCAGCTCTGGAGCTGCTTGGAGCAGGACATAGTACTATAGCACAGCATTCCCATTGGTGCTCCTGACATTAATGCTCCCTCATCCTCTTCCAGTTCCGGCACAAGGTGAGGTTCGAAGGGATGGAGCCGCTGCCATCCCGGGACTCCAGCGACTCCAAATCCTTCCGAGGCCCCACTCCCAGCGCTGCCTCTGACAGCTCCAGAGCCTCCACCTCCTCCAGCCAGCTCGATGGGCTGAGCCTGGTGCTGAGCAGCCGGGACAGCCTGGAGGTGGACGCCGACATCCAGCGCCTCCTTTCCCTCTTCGAGATGCTGCTCGCCCAGTTCGACCGCGTCAACCAAGTGACGGAGGACCTGTACCGCATCGAGCACCGGCTCCGGGGCTCCCGCTGCCGCCGGCGGAGCCCGCAGCCCTCGGAGGATGCTCTGAGCAGGTACCGAGCGGGCAGCACAGAGCGGGGGCCCTCACCCGAGCTCTGCCCCGATGCGGACCTGCGGGATGCCCCCTTGGCCCCCTGCTCTGCTGCCACCCCCCCAGGCAGCAGGGGTTCGGTGCCCAGCCGGCTCCTGCGCGCCAGCAGAGGCATCAGTGCAGCTTCTGGGCTGCCCCCAGGCAAACCCTACGCCGGTGGAGCTCCGGCGGTGAAGAAGAAGCGGCCCCTGCGGGCCAAGAACAGGGTGCACCCCACTGTCAAGTAACGAGCGGGGAGCAATGGGAGAGCATGGGAAGGGTTTGCCAAGGGTGGGCTGTGCCCGCCCTGCAGCCCGGGGACCTCGGGAGCTGCTGCTCCCGATGCGATGCTCCGGCGGCGGCGGCGGGGTCTGCCGGGCGCACGGGGCTGCTGCCTGCAGCGGGGCTGCGCAGCCACCCCCCTCCATGGACCAGGGTGTCCCCAGCACCGGGGGCTGGGTGAGGGCTGAGCCATTCCCATGGGAAGGCCGTGCAGGGTGCGTGGAGAGCACAGATCCCGGTCCGGGAAGGGCAGTATTAACAAGGTGCCTCTGTTAAATGGCACCGTCTGCACGCAGCCCACGTGTGGGGACTGCCGTAAGGGCTGGCACAGGGTGACCGCTGCAGAGCTCCCCCCACTTCCCCGCTGGCTGTGCCGGATGGAAAAGGGGAGAAGGGGGGAGCCAAAGGCCTTGATTTGAACTGAGTCTTGGATGTTTGTCGACCAGACACACTGTGGAGGAAAGCTGCAGCTTTCGGAACGTATTTAACCCATCTTTCCTTCTTCTTAAGCATAAATAGCGATAGAGCAACGATACCCACACCCAGCCCAGTCAATGCCCGGTGTTGGCTCCTTTTTATCCCCCTGAAATTGGTTCTTTGTCTTTAAAACCCCAGTATTTAAAGAAGTGCCATCGCAGGGAGCCGCCGGCCCAGGCCCCGCTTCCCGGGAAGCTCCGCAGGGACCAGAGCAGCAGCTCAGCCCGAGGGGCTGCTCTGGGTGTGGGGTTCCCAAGGTGCGGGCTCCGCTGCGCTCCCCCTCCAGCCCCTGCTCTCCCCGCTTGGCTTTTCTAACCCCAAGGAATGTACTGGCGTAAGTCCCTGCCCCTCTTACTTGGTTTACTTGTTCTTTGTACTGCCCAGCACTTTAAACAAGGCTTTCCCCGGCTCCCGACACACGCAGCTCCCCGGGCGGGCTCACCGAGCACAAAAGCAGTATTTTTGGGTTGTTTAAAGCCTAAACTGAGATTGAGGAAGCGAACGCAGCCCCGGTGGGGCCCTCCTGGCACCCTCCAACACAAGCACAGGGGCATGCGGGAGACAGGCGAAGCCCTGAAGGAGCTTTGCTTGGGGCACTGGGCTACAGCTGGGCTGTGCCATGAGGCTGTGCTGTGGGGCAGCCCCTGCTCACAGCATCAGGGTGCCGAGGCCTCCCCGGGGCTGCGTTCCCTTCGCCGTCTCACCTTGTGTCTATTGTAAGTAATTTATATGGGTTGGGTTTGTTGTTTCCAAATGTGTATATTTTTGTATGTTTGCTATATTTTCATAGCATCGGTCCCGTTTGAACCATGTAGATAGGAGACAGATCCTATTGTCAGAGTTATTTAAAGGATGTATTAAGTGCTTCTTCCTGGGAATGTCCCATGTATATAAGGTGTGTGTGGGGTGCGTGTGCTCACCCTCCTCCCCGCTGGGGCTGGTGGCAGCGAGGGGATGTCAGGGTGTTCCCAGAGCCTGCTCTGTGCTTTGGGAATGGGGGAGGGTTGAAGGGAGGAGTTCAGCAGCAAGAGCAGGGAACGTGCCTTGGGTTGGACTGCGTCTTGTTCCTGATGCTGGTGGTCCTGGGTGCATCCTGGCCCTGGCAGGGAGATCATTCCAGGCAGAGAGTTTTGTCAGCCACTTCATTGCTCATCACATCACCTCTGGAGTCTCCCCAGGCAGCTCCAGGCACTTCTGCCATGCTGATTGGTACTTTTAAAGCTTTCATTCCAGCTCTCCATGTGGTCCCATGAACCGATGGAGGATGCGGGAGGACACGGGTGCTCCTTGGGGCTGGTGTGAGGAAGTTACCTTTGGAAAACTCAGCTGATAGAAGGACAGACTGTGGAAAGGTTGCAGAAGGACGTGGGCAGGAGCAGTGCGGTGGAGCTTGAAGATCATGTGAAGTGGGATGGTGCTTGGTCACCACAGAGGTTGGTGCAAGAGCAGATCGCACAGAGGGAAGCAGCATGCAGAGGGGAGGAAAATACCAGTAACCCCATCTGGTAATGGGAAGGAGAGGAGGAGATGACAGGGAAGTGCCTGTGGTTCAGCAGCAGGAGATGGAGGACTCCAGGAAGGTGGCAGTGGGTGCCTGGCCCAGGTAGAACCAGACAGGAGGTCCACAGAGCCTGGATGAGCCCAGGGCCAGGGCCCAGCACAGCTGAGGCAGCTCTGGGTACTGAGCAGCAGCTGCGTCTGCTCCACAGCTCTTCTGGTGGCCAAAACTGGCTCTGAAACCAGGAATTAGCGTTATTTGCTTTGTACTTCGTGGTTCCTTTCACCTACCCAGGCAGCCCGGCCACTGGGCTCAACCCTGGTTGAGAGCCCACGACTCTCTGGCCACCGTGGCCACCAGTGCTGATGCAAGTGCCTGCAAGCCATGTCCAGAACCCTGAGGCAGGAAAAGGAACAGCAGTGGGATGCGCTAGGGCACCTGGATATGGCTCTGCAGCTTTGATAGTGGTACTGGGCATGTGGCTGCAGTCACATCCAGCTCCCTGGGGCGCAGAAGGATGTATATAAAGCAAAAGCCTTTTTGGTGAGACAGGGGCAGGCCCTGGGTGAAACTTGGGAATTCTGTTCTATCCTTAAAGCCAAGGTTTGGGACTCATTGACTGCGCATCTAACAGGAAGGCGCAGGAGAATAGTTAGTTGCTTTTGGTTTTGTGGGTAGTTGCTGTTCATGAAGTTGCTCATTTCCATCATTGCTGCATATGGATGCAGGAATTCTGGCCAACAGAGATGGGAAAAGGAGAGGGGCTGAAGGTAATGTGCTGCTGGTGGCCACCAGCTCTTTACTCTCCTATGGGCGCTTATGTGGGAGATCTACGACTGCACTAGAAGAGCCACTTTAACCTCTGGTCCTATGTTGTACCCATTGCATCCGGCTCCTGCTGCAGCGGAGCAACATGCATAGATCCTGCCACCCCCGAGGGCCATGTGGGAATGTTCCGTGAGTAAAATGACCCAAGCAGGTCTTGGGAAGCCAAACAGTTCAGTTCTCAGCCCCTCAGTACCCTGGGGCTCGAGTGTGCTCATAGAGAAGACATTGATGGGAACAAAGAGTGGGAAGGTGACAGAGGCAAGAGGCAGCGGGTGCAGGGCCCCAGCTGCTCAGAGCAGCCGGCACAAAGCTAAAGGATGAAACAGGGATGTGGAGAGTCAGGAATTTTGTTCCCAAGTGCCTGTTTCTCACCCAGCTTGTTCTGTGTGTGTGTGAGTGTGACTTGATGCGTGCGATTTGACTTACCAAACGCTTCTTCCAATCAAAGAGGAGCAGGAACGGGATCAGACAACTGCCCTACTGCTTCCCCTCACTTGAAAGAGCAGCTCTGGGACCCATGGTTGGTTCTCGCAAAGCCAAATGCCTCCTCCCTGAGGGCCACCACTGACAGCTTTTGGGCAACCCCAGTTCTCATCCCCCAGCTAAGGTACCGTGTTCACATGCACTTGGCTGCAGGCAGAGCTCCTCGTCCTGGCCTTAGCGCCTCACGCAGCCCTGGCCAAGCAATACTCCTGAATGTATATGTCTGGGTTTGTAGTCACCATGAGATGGTCTCTTATTTATTGTCTTAATTCTCACAAAGATGCAACAGTATCAAGCTGCTTAAATAAACCCCCATCCATTAGTTTAAAAGGGAGAGGGAGGGACGTATATAAGTGCTTTCTTTAAAGAACAAAGGATTGTGACCATTATGCCAACTGTTAGCGTGGGGTCAGCATTTCACTGCAACCAGAACCAGTGTATTTTGTAACTGTGGGAATGTTTCTTACAAAATGACAAGGTCAAATAAAAGATGACTGCTACAGCCTGGCTCTGGTGCTTCTGTTCTGGCCACCCCCTTCACCACAACCACTGAGAGCTTCAGCAAAGGCAGGTTAAAGCCATTCCCCCTTGTCCTGTCCCTACATCCCTTGTCCAAAGCGTCTCTCCAGGCTGCTTTTGTGGCCCCCAAGCTGCAAGAGGTTACCTGAAGCTGAACCAGAGGGACTGGCCCCAGGAGAGGAATACAGGCAGTGTCACACCGTTTCCAGCTCTTGGCTAGTGATTACAAGAGGGATGGGAATGCTGGAAGGAGGAAGGAATGTCCATTACTATGAAGCACAATTTGACTCTTCCCAGGCCAGCAAGAGCCCACTGACCAGCTGAATATTTTATTAGTTCCTTTACAACTTAGAAACACTCAAACCACAACATACACTTAGAGTTCCCAAACAGCCCTGCACAAGCTCATAGCATCACTTTGTCCCCCTCGCCTGTCACTTCACAGTTCCATGTGCAGATTGCACTTGTCATCATCATCTCCATCACAAGGGCGTTGCTGTTGGTTGCTACCAAAGAGCCACGCTTCCCCTCTAGTCATAACTCAGGAGATGAAGTACTCACAGTATAGTCCAGCTTACACAGTTCCTCCATTTGGTAGTGTAGTGTCTGATGACCATCTTACCACAAGATGAGCTACATAATCCCATTCCTCCTGTACATCTGTGCTGAAATGAACCACTTGTGACCTGCTGCAATAGCTGAGAGCTGGGGAGGAGAGACTGTCACTGTGTGTTAGTGCAAGAGGCAAAACTCAGGCAGAGATGATGCCCCAAGACATGTTAACAGTCATTCAAGAAGGGATTAACCAGGTACACAGAGAAGGACAAGCATCATCCCCAGTACTGCTGCAGTGGAAGTCCTGCAGCTGAACCTAGAAGCCAGTCACCCCCTTTATCACAAGTAATTCCCAATACAGCCCCTTTGTAACAGGTAATTCCCAGTCAGCCTCTTCATCACCAGTAAATCATGGCCCAGTACTCTGCTGTTCTGCTCTGGCAAGTAGCATCCACCTCCCTCCTTTACATTACTCCTGGTGGCAAAGCCATTTCTGGTGAGCGAGGGAGGGTGTGTTGTGCATCTCTCAAAATGGAGACAAATCCTTTGGGATTAAAGCAGCATGTCTGGCAGGTCACTGAGAACCCAAATGCTCTTACCAGAGCTGGCAGCAGAATGAGTCTGAGCCTGAAGAGTCCAAGTGCTGAGAGGCAGCGAGATCTGGGATGGAGCTGGGATTCTGGGGTGCTTGAAAACAGCAACTGGGTTTTCAGTACTTCACATTTCATTCCCTATAAAGTCATCTAAAGTCCCACCATTTCTGCACCTTTCCCTATGGGATGAACTGCAGAATATACTTGCCTGCTTCCCACAGCCACTGGTGTGGAAGGAGCCCAAAGAAAGGTTCCCATCAGGGATGGAAGCCTTGAAATAGCTCAAACCAAATCAAACCAGAACATGAGGAGTTGGTCCTTCCCTGGAGCATCTGCAGGGTCTACAACGTCCTCCTGTGGGGTTCAAGGCCGAGTCCACATGCAAGCAGCACAGCCACACTGCACCGGCCAAACCCTGCTCCTTCCTGTCCAGGTGAAACTCTTCCTGCCTCGTCCATCCCAGAACAGATCCCATCGGGATCTACACGAACTCCGTGAAGTCGTCCACCGAGGAGATGAGCCGCTTCCTCTGCCCGGTCTCGTAGGTGGCTGGAGGGTCCTGCGGGGTCTGGGGAGGGGGCTTGGTGGGAGCAGACGGATGCATCTGCAGGGGGAGGCCGGGGGTCTGGTACTGGGTTTCCTCACGTAGCTGAAAGTCAAAGGAAAAGATGAGCTCCAATCTCTTTGAAACTCTTGCACCTTCCATGTGGGTAGGGCAGGATACCCTGTCCTTCCATCCCTAGGATGGTGCTGAGCACTGTGTCCAGGTATTAGGGTTCTCAAACCCCTTGCTAGCAGGGAAGCTGAAAGCTCACCAGTCCAAACCTACACCTGCACAAGAGCTGGAGTCTAACCTTCATCCACATACTCCTCCTCCTGTTCAGCAAGTTTTGAGCTGGTTTTATGTGCCTTAGTTGTACTAAGGCTCTACAGCCCAGTTGTAACCAGCGAGAACAGAGAACTTTACTCACCCGGTGCCTCAGCCTCTTGATATGACGGAGCCTTGCAATCCATTTGGATGGGTAGGTGTCAGTGGGGTTGGATCGACTGTGATGGACCTGGGAAGCCATCTGGGAAGGGAAGGGAGAAGCAGGGAAAGAGAAGAGGCACATTGACATCACCACAATAAAGCAAGCAGAGTATTTCAGTCGGTTTGACAGCAGCTGAAACACATTTACGTGCCAGCTCCCACCTAAAGGTTGACAGCAGTAACTGAAGCAGAAAACTTACTCATTTACTTCAGCCCTACGCATTCCCTGGGAAGCTGACAATGGACCAAGACACCAGCTGAAAGCCAGAAGGGCTCAGGGAGTTCAGGGTACTCACGTTGGCATGCAAGGCCATCTGACGGGCCACGAATGGCAGGTTCTTATCGGAGATGATCTTGGCAACACTCGTGTCTACGAGGCCTTCCATGTCTTTGTTTTAAAAGGATAAGAAGAAACAACTTGTCACGCAGTTAAGAACAAGGCAAAGGCTGTCAGTAACTAAACAGATAATATAAACCTGAGGGATTGCATCACAAAATCCCCATCAAGCTTCACAGCTCCAACTGTTTGGTAAGAGAAGAGGAGATGCCCCTGCAGATCACTGCACCAGTACTGACTACCATGAAATCATGAGCTGTTCCCATGTATCCATGTGGTCCTGCAGTCCTGGGAAGGGCAGCAGAGGCCAAAGCCACAGGGACCTTGCCCTCATACCTCCTCCAGCATTCCCAAGCAGTGGTTGAAGGGACCTGCTCTACTCTGCTGGCACTTTGCCTTAAGCTTGAAGCTTAAGTGGTACAGTGGGAAGATACGTGAACAAGACATACCCAGACTGGTTTCTCCTGGAAGTTTTTACTTGTGAAACACAAACCCACTGCCAAGCAAAGGCAGTTACTGCCCCAACAATACAGGAAAGGCTGAGAACAAAGGCTGGAGGGATTCCTACCTTTCCGACACTGCAGCGTCACCAGGTTACAGTCATAGTCCAGTGGTGTGATGATAACGTGCACAAAATTGAACTGACCCTGAGGAGAAACCAATAAAACTGTCACATACACTTCACTGGCAGCCACAATGATTCCTGTGAGTGCCATGAACACACATGGGAACCCACCAAGGCAAATAACCTCCATTCCTGATCAACACTATTTGTTAAGGTAACACACAGGATGAAGGTTTCACAAGCAGCCACGTGCCTGCTTCATAACACATCAACAAGTAAAATGTAGTACCTTTATTGTTCCCAGTTTAAAGTCTTCTCCAGAGTCATTGTAAACGATGGAAACAAAATCATTCCCAAGGTGCCTTTTCTTGTCACAGCGGTATTTATCCAAATCCTTTGTAGGCATCAGAGTAGCAATGTGGAAAATGGCTGAAGAGGGAACAGAAACATCCTTAGGCTGGCCTGGCAGGCAGTGCTGCAGGCAGCAATGGTCAACATGCAGCACTCGTCTGGAAGACAAAGTAGTACCACACCACAATAATTAACAATAGAAGCTGTGCTCCCTCGATTGCTTTGTCCCCATTTGTGATACCTGGATCCTGTCCCATTGGATTGCTCCAGTGGTGCCTGGAGCACAGACCGCAGTGGCCAGGGAAAAGGCAGTCTCTGAAAGCTCTGCTCTTGACAGGTTTTAGACACAGCCTTCTCTAGCACAGGCTCCAAGTGAGCGAAGGGCCTGGCTTTCAGCATGTGTCTGACACATACTGGAAGAAGAGTTTTCATCAAGCTGGGGTAGGTTTCTATCTGATCCTAGAAAAACAGGGGTTGCAGGAGTGCTTCTGGGTATCTTTTCCATGACCACAGGAGCATGGTGAGCAGAATCTGCTTTTACATCTTGATCTGATTTATGGCTTAAACCATAAAGGAGGAAGAGTTACACGGCTTAAACCAGATCTTCCCCAATTGAGCCCTGCAGAACACCAGGGCCACAACGAGTAACCTGCAGCTGTGCCACTGAAGCGCACTAAGTACGGTGACTGGGATGCCTGAAGCTGTAGGGAATAACTTGGGAAGTTCATCATAGATTATTGGGTCCTGGATGACACCTGTGCTGCAGTTCAATTAGCAATGATCCTGACAACCTTCCTGCTTTCAATACTGTTCTCCAGAGAAACCATTAGCAGAGTTTTCATATGTACACACACCCTCAGTTAACAGCCTTCAGAGCAGCTTACTCTGCAAACCTCTACCCCAAACCATGTCAGCCTTAGTTCAGAAGTGGTGTAATTGGCTTCTTTCTTAAATAAGGTAGGTATGCACCCCTCCCAGATACCAAAGAGAACAGCAGGAGATCAGAACCTCAGGTTATCTCTACTACATCCCTGGAAAGGGATCAGCTTGTAGAAGGCAAGGTCATCTTTAAGAGAAGACACAGACTATCCTTCCACTTCCAACCTCTGGAGCCGCCTTACCTTGCATAATGTCATCATGCCAACAGTAGGTGAACTGTCCATCCTCCCCACACACATCCAGGCCACCAAGGTAAATTTTGTCTGGCTGACAGTCCTTGAGCTCAATGAGCTTCCCTAACCCTGTCAGGAATTCTGTATAGCGATAGGATCCGTGTTCATTTGATAGAATGGCAATTTCATTGTTGCTCTAGGAGAGAAGAACATGGGAGTCCCACATTGAACGTTAAAAGCACTCAACCAGCACGACTGATTAGGTTATTGTCTTCCTAAAAGGGCTTCAGGAAGGCACTGATTCTAAGTGCATGAAACTAAGGAGAAGCAAGGCTACTGCAGGAGCAGGACACACCTCAGCTGGAGCAGTGGTGCCTGGCTTTCTGCTGAGATGGAACCATTAAAGGATTGAGGCACCTGCACACAACTCACCTGCCCTTCTCCCACGTAGAGCACTGCGATCTTGTGTGTGTCGTAAGAAGGGATTTGATCCAGGAGCTGCACTGATCTTTCAAATGTCTGGGATCCAAACATAGGTCACACCATTAGAAACTTGCCTCCACACCCCCACTGCTCTCCCCTAAACCCCTCCAGACAATGACAGCACAAGGCACAGATTGCTGACCATCAGTAGTGTCTTCCTTAATCAACGCTGCCCTACCCTGCTCTGCCAGGGCACCATCAGTTCAAGGCACAGAGCAGTCCTCTGGCACTACGCTTGCTTGGTTTTACACTTCAGATGAGATTAATCTGGCAAACTGCTGGGGATAGATGCACTTGCCATGACATATTACATCTCGTCTTCAGTTAAGCTCCAGGCGTGGAAAATGATCATGAAAAATGATCCTGTCTCTTGCTCTGAGGACCTTTTTTAGCACAAGGCATCACCTCACCCAGGCTCCCTCCGAGTGAGGGAGGCCTGTGGTGCTCACAGGAGCCCCATTCCAGCTCTGCCTCTGCAGGAAGTTTATGACTCATATGATTGCAGAAAGCTTTGTGGCCACCCCCAGGTATACAAAGGGCTGACAGGTTTGTTTAGTGATGTTCTGCCAGTATCACCTCATGGTCAGTTTTCATCCTGCACTCCATACCCACAAATCATCCTGCCCTCTGGCTGGGACTCCAAACCAGAGCCATAAAGCAGGAGCCCCCTGACTGGGTACAGATAATCCCCTACCTGTTGGTAGGAACCAACAATGTTCATTACTATCATTTATGTTCAAAAGAAGTAATGAGGGTAGAAAAATCACCCACCAGAATAAAGAGAAAAGCCTTGCCTACCTCATTTGGCAACAAAAGGGGCTTGTTGTTTTCATCACCAAAGAATGGGGAGTGGTACAACTGCAAAAACACAAAGCTAAGGGAGAGAGGGGGAGAAGAAGTCCTGTTAGCATAAGAATTAAGCCAATTTTGATCTGTGGTAAGAATGTTACGAACAGAAGAAAAAGGGGAGCAATTAAAATGCTAATGGAGTATTACTCATCTTCGAGAAACACTGTAGGTGCCTGGACTACCTGCAGTTTGTAACAGACCCCTGTCAGAACAAACAAGGGTTATGTCAAACAGTGCCAGCTGCACAGATTCCATTCAAAAGGCAATGACTGCAGAGAGCAGAGGAGTAGGAATGCTTCCAGACTAGCAGAGAAATGATTCTACAGCTGCATTTTCCAGCCCTCACCAAGATGAAGACTGTCTCATAATGCAATTGAGGGTAGGTACCAATACTAAAGCTCAAAAAGCAGCTATCATACATAACCCCATCTTTTCCTTCTTCTTCGTATTTTGCACATGGTATTTCTTGGTATTTCATGACCAGTAATTCATCCTGTTCACAGTAACATGAACCCCAGGTTACCTGCAGTCAAGCCATATGCCACTTGGACCCTAAATTTGGATAGATTAAGAACATGAGGAAACTATCTATTTCTTTCCCCATTTAAGAGACCGGTTTGCTAAGTCACAAGGTTAATTTGGTGGCAATGGGTTCCACGTGTCTGTATTAGCTACTGAAAAAAACAAGTAATTAACCTTTCTTTTCAATCAGATACTGGTTTGTAGATCCCTCCAAACCAGCTGACTACTGCAAACCAATCCAGCCATGGCCACAGCAACTCTTGAGTTCATCATTTCTAACTTCAAATAAGCCTCTCCACGTACCTTGGGTTTATTCCAGGTACTTTCTCAGCATTGGAGGCTGCTGTTCTGCTCTTAAAGGCATCTCTCTCGATCCTCTTCCCCCTCCTTGATGGGGCTGAGTCAGAGATGGTGTATCCTCGGGGCCGGAGCCCAGATGGAGGAGGTGAAGTGACAGGACCGGTGCCATCCAACCCACCCGACCCTGTCACTCTGGTGTCCTCCCCCTTGCCCAGCCAACTGCCCAGCCCTTCCCCTTCCAGGTTCCCAGACTGGGATTTTGATTTCACTTCCGTGCTCAGCCTCCTCGTCACTTCTCTGCCATTGGCATCTTTGAGGACCTCCTGCAGTGTCTGCAGCTCAGGGGACGAACTGGACTTGCTGAGCGGTTGGGATGGCTGGAAGGAAAGCTCCTCCAGTGTGCGGCCGTCCTCTGAGGGCAGGACTCTCCCGATGGGAATTCCACCCTCCACCAGGTCCTCAGACTTCAGAGATTTTTCTTCTTGGCTGGAGGTTGAGGAGGACTTAAAGAGGGAGAACAAAGATGAACAGTTTTCCTGATATTCAACACCAATGTTCGAGCACCCCGACACTTCCATGGGAGATGAGCACAAAGGTGCCAAGTAGAAGGTACTGCAGTTGAGGGCCCTGTATAAACCAGGTCTCTGCTGCTGCTCTGCACGCAGTCCCTCGCAAGCCACCCAAACTCTCAACCATAACTGCATGTGCATTTTGGTATCGGCAGGGATTTCTTACAGAGGGTGTCAAGAAGGACCCAGCTGAGCAGACAATTCTCCCGTGTGGCTAAGGAGGGGCTGTCACACAGGACAGAGCAGGATAAGCTCTTTCTCCTTACCCTGCTGTAAGACTCCTGGGGTTTACCAAACCTCTCCTCGCTCAGGACTTGTTCAGAACATGAAGTATCGACATCCTCACTCTCTGGAGACTCAGCAGGGCACTCCGTTTCCTTCAGCTCCATTTCTGAGGGGCTCCCCTCCTCCAGCACCACCGCTGACTCTATGGAGACACAAGGCAGGAGAACTGAAGTCTATGGAGAGGCACAGACCAGCAGGCCCCCATCTTCTCCTCTGAAGTACCAGCCTTTTCCCTAAGGGATTTCAATGGAAGGCCACATTGAATGAGTGCTCTGGGTCTTTGATTTCTTGCCATGTCACACTTGCTCCTGGTTCCCCTTTTGTATGGAAATAACCGATCACCTCACAGCAAAGGGCTGCATCTGCTTTGGTCAAAATAAGTGCTGTTGCTTCCAATTGTTACTGATGGGACAAGCAGGGGACAGAATGAGGAAATGGGACCTTGTACATCAATGCTTGGTTATCAGGACAAACAGGAACTAGAGAGATGTGAGAAAGTACAAGACCAGCATTAAAGTCCATCATTATCAAGGCACTGAAGACATCACTTCTACGCAAGTGTGCAAAAATGAAGTTTTTCTTATCTTGAAATGCAATGCTCCTGTGCCATGTAGTGGCCTAGAAGGAGATTTAAGGTTTTAGTAGGAGCCATTTACCTGCAGCTGGGCAGTTTTCCTAGTGGGTCTCAATAGAAGCAAACCAATTCAGCCCTGGACACATGAAAGGACAAGAGAGCAAGAGTGACACATGCACTGCAGCACTACTGGGAAACCTGCATGTGGCATCTGATCAGGCAAACGGCTCATGAAACCACACTGACAAGAAAGCTCCTTGGAAGCCCTGCCTATGGTGGAGGAGGTTAGCACAGCAATTATCCTTGTCTCTACTCCAGGCAGTGACCCTGACCACAGGGATGAGTCTGACCAAAGGCTCCTCTTGGCCTTGCTTTTTTGTCCTGAGGAAAAGGCTGGAGAACAGGAGGCTTCCCATTACGCACACAAGGGACTGGAAGACCAATCTGAAAGGCCAAGATTTGTTTTCCAAAGTAAAATTAAAACCAAAATTAGCACACATACACAAGAAAAAAAAAAGGAAAAAGAAAAAAACAGCAAAACTAAAAGAATAAAATAATAATAGGAAAAAAAAAAGTCACTAAAGCAGCTTTTCCTGGCTTGATTTCAGCTCGCAGGACCAAAGTTATTTCAAAGAAGCGGTTAAGAGTTAGCATTGCACACGCATACCTTCTAAAGAAAACAAACCAAACTAAACCAACAAAAGAACCCCCCGAACAGCGTGCTGATCTGGTTAGCTGTCCAAGCCAGAACACACCTGCACATACCCAGGGTTTCCAAGCTTCCCCAGCTCCTCCAGCACTGCCAAATTGCTGGGGTTTGAAATAATGTGAGCACTCACTAATTAATCTTTATGTGGGAAGAGAATAATAGGAGCAGAGAGGAAAAGTACAGGAAAATATTTTACTGCAGCATCTTTGTGTTGCTTTAAGGGTCTATGGCAACAATCAGCAGTTAACAATACCCTGCTGCTCTACAGAGAATTTTCCAGTGAAGGAAAGGCGGCAGAAAGTCATTTCAAGCCTCTAATTAGACTCACAAAGCACTGCAGATTAGCAAAGCAATGCAGGTGTTGTGCTCACGGGGTTTGCAATTCGATCTCCACTTCATTTAATTACAAAATCAATTTTCCTGAAGTGGAGAAGGATTTTACACTGCTACAGAGCCTCCAAAATGCAGGAATTTAAGAGGTTTTCACCTGAAGGATACTGCTCTTTTTTATGTAAAGAACGTTTAACCAGCATCTGTTGTAACGTCAAACTTTATATGCATATCAGATATATATATATGTATGTATCAGCTTCTTGTATCTTTTCTGTGTCCAATTCTGATGGATTCCTGTGGGCTGAGTAGCATGGGCCTTCATTTCAGGGCAGTTTGTCCTGCAGCACATTATGCCATTCTCGGAAGTGGGAGCTCTTCCCTTTAGCAGAACACAAAAGCCAATCGGAAAGTGAAGCCAAACGTAAGTAATTCAATTGCTGTGACATTTGGACTGCTCATTTCCCACTCCCAGCCCACCCCAGCTACAGCTAAAGTTGCTTTAAGAAATTGTCTGTGCTTGCAAATGTTGGATCTGGCTTGGACTTCTTCATGCTAGTCAAGATCCCATTTGTTGAGAGTAATGAGACTGGGGACAGACAGGAAACATGGAAGGGGAGGATGAAATATGAGGGATACATTTGCTATGAATCAGAGGTGTTCTTCTATGGCAGTACTTTTTAACTGGGTTTTTTGTTTCCTTAAAGATATATAAATATACCTGCCCAGGATATGCTCCTGTGCAACTTCCCTTGACAACTGGACTGGTACATGGAAGAGAAAGAGGCCACTGCAAAGGGAAATCAAGTGAGCAGCTACATCAAAAGGAAGGAGAGACTATATGAAAAAAAAATAAAAGTAAAAAATTAAAAAGCACAGAGTTTAAAATGTAACCAAGAGCCCAGTTTAAAATAAACAAAGGAAGAAACAAAAACAAAGGAAAGAACAAGCTGGGGTAAGCTCACTAGATGCCGAAGGGATATTTAAAGGGTACAAGGTCTCAACATGAATAAAGAGGCATAAACACATTCAAACAATGCTGACTGGAGCTGCTCTCTTTGAAGAATGCATCTGGGGGAGTTTTAGAAACAGAAAACTCCTCAGTGATACCCCAGCACAGGCAGGAAACAGCCTGAGCTTCCCCTGAGCTACACGCTTCCAAAGGATCCTTTTTAAACCCACAATATGGATATGACTCCCATAGCTTTAACCTCTAAAGAAGAAGAACGTGCACATGATAGCCTGAGAGCAATGCTTCCTCCAGACACCCATTCACCAGGCAGCCCTGGCAAGTCTCCTGTTGAAGTCTTGATAACCTGAATGCAGCCAGAATGATGTTTGCAGGCTGCCACAGGAGTGGCACTGAGGTGGGAGCTTCTGTCAGCTCATCAGTCAGCACCTACATACCACAGATTCATAGTGGTCACAAATAAAAGTGTTCACTGATAAGCAGTTTACTGTTGGGTTTTTTTAAGATACTAATTTGATTTTGATTCTAATTTTGTGTTTACACATCCTGAAATCCTAAAAGCATACCCTGCCCTATTTAAAAACAACCCCAAAATCCAGCATTTTTACCTGATTTCCCAACCATCCATACCACTGATGGAACCTCCCCCTAAAAAGCCTTGTCTGCTCTTAGCACTGCCTGGTTTTGATAGTGCTATCAGTGCCAAGAGCTTCAGTGTTAGATGTTGATAACAGCTCTGAGCAGGGATTATATCCAGCTTTAAAAATCACAGCTATGGGTCAACACTAACCTCAGCATTAACAGCTCTTTTGGAAGTGAACTAGCACCAAAGGAAATACAGCCCTGGTCACTGTGTTAAAACCATCAAAAGAAGGTCAAGTGATTCAACTGCACCTAAGGCTAAATGGTCCTTTGAAGAAGTTAATAAATCCACAGCCAACATGCCTGCATTCTGCTGTCTCATGCTGTAGGTTCTGTCAGGAACCCAGAGCTCCCAGTGCCTTCTCAAACTCCAATACTGAAGACAAATGGAAATGGAAACGTTGCATGGGAAGATTCATCCACACATGGGATGCCCAGATCAGCCCCAAACAAGTGGAAGAGGGGGAAAAGTCCATGACTTTATTCATTTTCATCTGTGAAACAGCATAAACCACATTACTCCTCCAAAGAAGCTCCATGAGTCCTCTCTTCAAGAAAGAGAGCGACTTTTCTGATGGAACATCACAAGCAAGGAGGAAGGGAATTTTTCCACTAAAATCTAGGGACAAGAACCAATTCCCCTTCCCACTGCTGTGTTATTCCTCACGCTACCAACAGTAAACTGTTCTGAAGCCCTGCAGTAACTTCGACACACTTTAAAGAGGGCAGTGACAGCTATGCTGGACACACTACTGGCCTGACATCTCTCACCTGTGTTGGAGCGCTGGAGAAGCGATGGTTTGGTTGTCCCAGTGGCCAGGCTGGAGGATGGGACAGAGAGGGATTTATACAGAGCTGTTTCTCGGTGCTCTTTAAAGCGCTCTGCAGCCATGAGTGCATTTGAGAGCTCTTGCAGGGGCATATTGTTGATATCTGAAGAAAAGGGGCTGAGCGGGTTCTCCAGACTCATCAGCCAGCTCGTGTTACCTGTAAGAGAGAATGAGGGAAAAGTGTTAACTCCCAACTCCAGGGAGTTTACAACTCATGTCTAAGAAAGCACCAATTGCGTTGGATTTTGTGAGCAACAACCAAACCAGACCAAGTTCTCAGTTCTCCTGCATTTGGAGAACCACTTTGTTAATACTTTGTCTTCAGTAAGTGCTCTGTACTTCAAGAAACCCTCCTTACTATAGCAGATTCCCAAAAGACATCCAAAACACTCAGGTATTCTAATTCATGACACCAGGCATTTCCTCAGGAGGCAATTTTCAGCTGATACAGACAACTCCCTGTGAAAATGGGAAATGCAAAGTAGGGCTGATATTATGTGGCTCTGTTTCTGGAACAGTACTTAATATACAAATTGAAGTCTTTGCTTCAATCTTTTCACAGGTCTTTGGTAGATTAAAACCCCTAAGAAGTGATTTCAAAGAATCAAGTATCAGCTGTGTTAGTTTCAAGAGGCAGGAAGCAGTGAAGAGATCCATTTGTGACTAAACATGGCTCTTCCTTCAGGCTCTTTCTTAGCAAGTCAGAGGAGCTCACTCAACACTCAGGTGAAGATACCTGTGGGTCTGCGCACCAGGATTTCTGCCCAGCCCTGTGTCAGCAGTGGGACATAAGCAGCCAGGTTTGCTTTTTCTTTCTGCAGAGGTGTCTGTGCAGCAGGATTAGTCTTCTCTGATCGAGAGGTGGGAGCAGGAGCACCCTGTGTCCCTTGGGAAGCCAAACCACTGGAAAAATGAGAGGCCGAGCTGTCTAAGGCACCAGCACGTAAGGCATGACCACCTGGTGAGACAGACATGAGACAGAAGGGAGAGCCACCCTGAGTTAGCACTAAGAATATCTCACTAGTAGTAAGTCTTTAAAGCTATTCTAGGAGCTGCAGGTACAAAACTGGGAACTGTCCTGGGTTTGGCCCAATAGAGTTAATTTTCCTCCTAGGAGCTGGTAGAGTGCTGTGCTTTGGGTTTAGGATGAGAGCAACGTTGTCAAGACATTGATGGTTTAGTTATTGCTGAGCAGTGCTTACCCTAAAGCCAAGGATGTTTCAACTTCTCATGCTCTGACAGCGAGAAGTATGGGGCACAAGAAGCCAGGACAGGACACAGCCAGGACAGTTGACCCTGGCTGGACACAGGGATATTCCAGACAACAGGACACTGTGCTCAGCATAAAAACTGCTTCTTAGTTCCCAGCTGGGTTTAAACCACAACAGGAACCCAAGAGAACTTCACCTCCTATGTGTTTCTTCTAAACCAGGAGGTTAGACAAACGTAGGTGATTCTCATTGCCAAGTGCTCCCCACTTAACCCATCCCCAAAGCTTTCCTGCAAGGAGAGGGAAGCAGGAGGAGCAGCACCACTCCTGAGGCCAACAGCTGAGCTACCCGCCCTCCATTAAATACCAGAGAGGTCCAGACTCTCAAATTCATTTAGGCACAGCTCTCTTCAGTAGGCACTTGAGCACTTAAGCCTATGACACAGCTCCAGAAACAGCAGTAACACTCCAGGATAGGAATTTACCAGACATGGATCGGACTCTGTTGCGAGAGCTTCTGCAAACCTGCTGCCCAGCTTGAGATTCCAGTTTTGCTGGAGCTTCTTTTGTTTGTCTCACTTGCAAACCAGGGTCTGAGCTGTGGAAAAAAGATGATATTGATGACACAGAGAGGAATTAGTCATGCTGGACAAATAAGATATTTCTCTTCTGGTCAGAGGAAAACCAGTGCTTTAAGGATTTTGTTAAGTGGGAATATCTAGAGATGGGAGTGAAAATCACCTTGATTCTGTGCTGCTTTGGAGCTCTCCAGAGTCTAGGCCAAGCAGGGACCTTGTCCCCGTTCCAACGCTTGTAGTGATGGTCACCAGCTTGTTACCAACCAGCCATGTCTTTGTCCTTCCTCCCGCCAACAGAAACTCACCCACAGGAGACCTGGAAGCACACTGGTGATGAAGACAACAGAGAACAGAGCCTACACAGATGGGTTATTTCATGTTCCTGTGCAGGAGGTGCTGCCTGCTTTCTTTCTTCATACAGCATTTTCAGTGTATCCTCCTCTGGTGGTCCACATCCACGTTAGCCATCAGGATAAGGGATTTAATTATCAGTTGATAGTAGCACTACAGGACACACCTTACAAAGAGTTCAGTTCAGTCCTGGACACATCACAGAGCAGAAGGGAACAAGCCTTGCCTGAGCTCTGCGTCTCCCTCTGAGAAGGGCTAGCAAGAAAATTCCATGCCCTCCCTTTGAAGCCAGCTGGCATGACACACAGGTTTGCAGCAAAGACTGACTCTCCAGCAAGGAGATGGTGCAAAGCAAAGCTCACAGACAGTGTGCCTTCAAGGCATCTCCTGGAGAGCTCAAGGCTGAGGCAAAGGCTGGTTGGCTGCAACGGAGCATCTAACCATCTCATCTAACCTCCTGTTTAGCCAAGGCAGATGTTATCTGCGAGTACCAGCTTTGGAGCCTGGGCCTGCCAGCACAGCCAATGTGTCCACTAACAAAGTGAAATACAAACTTCAATCAAAACCATCTCTCCCATTGTCCCAAACTGGCCCCTACCTCTTAGGCACAGCCGTGAAGTTTGAAAAGACGTATCGAGCCATCATATCCAGACAGGTCTCGGTGAGCTCCAGGTGGAGATTCTTTAAGTTGTCATCAGCCTGAGCCATTGAGTTTTCATCTGCAGAGCCCAGGCTTGAGCTAGTGATGGAGGTTTGTATCCGACTAGAAGAGAATGTTTCCAACTGACAGATCACATTGCAAAATGCAATCCTGTCACCCGAAAGACAGCGTGATGCAGAACAACCTGCGATACATGCATGCGCCAGATCAGAGAAGTGGCCAGACCTTAAACCCAGGGCATAATACAAACAGTTTTGTATCAGCCTCATGTTGTGCTTCACAGACTGTCATTGCAGAAAGAGTATTTTAGCTTGAGACACCAAGAAACGTTTAAATGTCCACCAGCTGACCCGGCCAAGCCAGTGCTCTCTGATGTTGGTGGCCCATGGGCAAGTGCACCAAGCAAATAGTAAGAGGCAGCACCATGCTTTGAGTTCACTACTCTATAGTAAGGGCAAGCATCCCACGACCTGCACAGTTCCCCAGGCAAAATGTTGCCCACGAGCCATCAATCAGGGCACTCCAGACTTCACTTGATGATCCTGTGGTTAGCTTTTTTCTCTGTTGCATCCCTTTCATATATTGAGCATTTTCCTCCAAATTCAACAGCGATGTAAAACCTGATTTAACTTGAAATAGAAAAAAATTGCACTCTGAACAGGAAACTGGCACGAGAACAGAGAGCAGCTCTGCCTTCAGATCAGCCAAGTTAGCAATGCAATTGTAACAACTGCAGTATATCATAAAGGCAACTCCTTATGCCATCGTATTACTTGCTTAGCTGAAGTACAGCCAAATTTTTTATGGCAACTTGTTTGGCATCATTAAAGGTAATTACATGAGCTTCCAGTTGTCACCATTTCCATATAAATACAAGAGAAGAAAACACCTAATAGATTAATGGGGATATCAGAGGATGATGTGCCAGAATCATACTCACAACTCAGTGCCTTTCCCCCAAACGTCATACAGTTATAGTCAAATATAAACCACAGAAAGCAAAGTTCCACTGACAGCAATCCTTACAGATGAAGGCACAAATCTTCAGGTTCAGATTTTAAACCAGCGTGTTACAGCAGCACTTTAACACTCAAGGGAAGTGATCCAGGAAAACACAAATTGCTTCATCTTTCATGTGAGCAAATCAATGGCTAGAATCGAAACTTGTCTGCTTTAGTCATGAAAGCAGTCGCTTCGTACAGGCTGAGCGCACACCTCATGGCATCATACTTCCATCAGCTCCCTTTGCCTCAAAGAACAAATCCTAAGCTGAGGCCAGAACTACTCCAAGTCTGGGAGGAGGGCCTGGATGTAACTTTGCAGAGTATCAAAAGCCTCTCCTGGAGCCAGACACTGCTTAGAAGGCTGACGTTTAACCAGGGCTCTCACTTGCACAGAATGCAACCTTTTTCCTTTGGTGTTTTGTTGGTTTGGTCTTCCCTCCTTCACTGTCTTTACTTCGAAAAGAGAAATTTGCTTAAGCATCAGAGAATAGGGCAAAGTCACCATACAGAGCTTAGGGTACGATGTGACAAGCCCTTAGCCAGCATTGGGAAGCCATGGGCTATCCATGACACCAAAACCTTTGTCTGTAGCTAAGGCCAGTTTGGATTGCGTACCAAAGTCATGCAAGCATCCCACATGCAAATCCACCCTGCTGCCACCCTCCCCCTTTTGCAGTAAAATTTCCAAGTGCTGAGATGCTCTTGGATTCTCCCCATTTAAAGTGCCTCTACCTGCGGACCACATGTTCAGACACACTGATGCTGCGGGATCGGAAGGCATCAACTGCAGAGGATTCTTTCAGCTCTTTCACTGGAGGAGAGTTATTCAAGCCTTGCTTTGCATTTTTGGCTAGTCTTAAACTACTAGGTGGAGAAGCACCAAGCCCCAAAAGAGGTCACAGGAAGGGAGGAAATCATTGTAGGGATGTAGGTTGAAAAGTCACAGGTCACAGGGTCAATATTGGGGGATCCCGGAGGGTGATGGAAAATCAAACAAATGCCAAAAAAAGGAAAACACAAATTAAATCGTACAAACAAGCAGAGCTGAAAGCATTAAAAAGACAAACCACATTCTGAAACCAAGATTTTAAATGTGCTACGAAACAAATGAAATTAGTACAAGTTAAAACAAAAACCAAACTGATTGAAGTGACAGTTGGAATACTGCGCTGTTAAAGAAAGGCAGGAGCACCTGAAGGCTGATTTGGCACCAACATGTGAAGTCCGAGTTTCGTGCAGTTCAAACAGCTCTTGTGCTGCCCCAACTCACCACTTCAGCACAGCTAAAAACCTGGTTACTTCCAGAGACCTGATCCTAAAATGCTTTTACCAATACAAGGAGACATAGAAATATATCGGCCATTTCTACCTCTGTTAGGCCTAGCCCAAATCTGAGCTTCTACCCTCAATCACACAACACCCAGGACCAGTCAGAGACAAGGGGAGACTCAGCCCATCTACACACAACTGATCCCTCTCATATTGCAGAGGTGAAAGGGCAGAGGACAAAAATCCTCTTGCTGTTGCTGACTGCGGGACGCTTTTCGGTCCAACAAGCTATCTTACTTCAGGGGCCTCGAGGTAACCCACTTGACTTTGAAGTGGAACAGAAAGAAAAGCCTTTACACCATCAGGTGCCAACCACATGTGGGAGATGACAGTAATTAACACCTAAGAGGCACTTTAATTAGCACAGCTGAGATGCATGCCTGCCTGAGTACTAATTTGGATATCACAGCTGGGTCAGCAGTTCACATCCCCATATATAAAATGCAGATACTAATTTAACCCTTCTGGCTCTTTCTCAACATGATTTATTGCTGTTCCCTTCAGTGAATTATTACCTTTCAGATGGCCACCTGGAGGGATCAGAATTTGTTTGTCCTTCCAATGACCCCTGAGAGATCACTTTTGGCCACAGCTGGAGATGTGACTGCAGAGAGCACAGGCTCATACCCCCCCATAATCACTACACCAACATCACTTGGAACCGCTGGGATCTTGGATCTCCTGCAACACCCAGCACCTCAGCCAGGGCACTGAAATACTTATTCTTTGGGCTTAAGGAGTGAAAGCCAAGCACACCAGGTTCACAAGCAAGGAAAGAGATATCTGCTCCAAGCCCTTTCCTCTCTCTTGGCCAGAATCCAAGCTCAGCCAGCCCCAGAGGCAGTGGCACCAGCAGTTCTGGGATTTCAGGTTGCTGCTTGAGTACAGCCCACACTCCTTAGCAGAGATTTCTGTGGGAAGCGACCCAGCAGCATTAGCAAAAGCCTTCAGATACAGTAGTATTCCAACCTGGTAAATTTAACAGGGTTTGGGGGAAAACAAAAAGGGAAAAAAAAAAGATTAGTTGAAATTTTAATTTAAGAGAGGAGTGTCAAAAGGCTTCTCTTCCAAGTTTCTGAATGAAAGAGGAGGAGATGGGAGAGATGAAACACAAAACAGGGTTTACAGCTATAGCATTAAGGCAGGGATGGTGTTTCTTCATTGCAAGATACTCCTTGAGCCTTGCAGTTAAAGTAGAGGCACTTTCCCCAGGGTGCAAATGCCACTGTATGCTTATGCACATTAACACTGAAGCAAGTTAAGTGAACCAATTTAGGTAAGCCCTGCAGATAAAAAGGACATTAGAGAAAACCTGAAAGCCTGCCAAGCAATATTCTCCTATCCTGGCAAATGTTACTTCAAAAGACTGCTGCTAAGATATGTTCTGACACCTGAAGACATGAAGCTTTGCTTCAAACTGACATAACGGCTTTGAGATTCAAAAGAGGGATCAGGACATCCAGATACACAGAAGGCAGCTGTCTGCCACCCAACACACCTGACTCATATCACTAAGGGAAAACACAGCACTGGCTCTCTCCATTTACAGGCTGCTAATCACAATGTCTCTCGCAATCATTTAAGTAGTGGTTAGAGATCAACCATCAAAAGGAGTTAGCACTATGAACAGGTACTCTATTACTTCGGGTAGCACTGTACTGATACACATCAACCTGAAGGAGCTGTTGGTTTTCCAAAATTAACAACAAAAAGCCCTACACCTTCCCACAAAGGTTTACAGAACAGCCAGTGATGCTCTCTTATGGACTAGCAGACTGCCAGCTTGGTTTGATTCCAGCTTCTTACCAACCTACATTTGTCCTTTCCCAGTCCCCTGACCTAAAGAGGTTTACTTTGCTTGCTTAAATGCACTGCAGAGTTTGGATATCTAGACCCAGCCTCCTTCAGAAAACACAGGGAAGGGTGTGAGGACCAGAACAGGGAACACAGGACCCTTCTGGAGTCACATATAATTTACCTTTTTGGCCTCTCGTTCAGGCTTGTACTGCGAGCCCTGAAACTGTCCTTCTCAGGTGTGTCATCAAAGGAGAGGAGGACATTCGAGCGCAAACCCTGCCGATTGAGACAAACAGGTCAGAGTCTGAATGGGCAGGACGAGCAGCTGGAAGACTGAAGTGATGCAGAACTCAGTCAGCTATATAAAAGATGCTGTGCTGAGGCACTGGCACAAGGTGCCCAGAGAAGCTGTGGCTGCCCCATCCCTGTCAGTGTTTAAGGCCAGGTTGGATGGGGCTTGAAGCAACGTGCTCTAGTGGAAGGTGTCCCTGCCTGCTGACAAGGGGTTGGAACTGGATGAGCTTTAAGGTTCCTTCCAACCCAAATGGTTCTATGATTGTGCTTTCTAGCTTCAAAGAGAACGTCTAATCTCCTCAAACCATTACTTTTATTAGAATAGCATAATTTGCATTGGATACTGTTTGAATCAGTAGTGTCCATTACCTTTGTAATAAAGGGGACAAAGTCCTTTCGGAAGGGAAGGCGACACCGGATGAACCACATCGCTATCACATGATGGGCCAGGCAAACAATGTACTGGTTAAACCTAAAACAGCACAGATATAGCCAGAGTTTAATGCTGCATTAATGATGCCATTCCACAACTGAACAGAAGGGGTTTTCAAGCTGAGAAACGCTAAGTATAAAGACAAACCCCTCAAAAGTTCTGTTTGGGCAAAACAGGTATTTCAACCAAGGTGAGTATGCCCCTTCTTCAGAAAAAGCCTGGGGATACCAAAATGCGCAATATCCAATACATAACCTTGACCCAAGTACTACAGATAAAGCATGTTTCATTCTCATGATGAGGATGAACTTACTTAGAAGGGTTTGTGTATGGTAGGGAGATGGCAAACACACTGGCGTACTGCTCTGCTGCGAAGTTCCTATAGAGGTGAGGCAGCCTGGCTAGAGCTGGAATAGTTCAAGAAGGAAACCAACATGGGTGAGGCCTGAACACAAAGTATTCAATATCACAATTCAGCTTAATTTGAACTCTTTTGTTTCTTTTAAACCATCAGCTGACACAGGACTTAAAATCAAGTTATAATTTCATGCTGTTTAAGTTATAAGCGCCAAGGTGGAGAAAGCACCTTCGCATTTCCAATCACTGCATGGCTGTACTACACAAAGCATGACACTCTTCAGTGTGCACCAGTGCTTTAAATAGAAACCCAGTAACAAACAAGAGATGATCAAACATTTGTATCTTGAGGATGGTGCAAAGGCATCATGAAAAGCCAAGAAACCCTTACAATGCATTCCATATGACTGACACAATCAAAATGCCCATATTCAGTGCAAACAATACAACTACAGGAGGTCCAAAGTACAAGAACATTACAACTCACTTGAAAGAAATTCCAAGAGGGGGATTGCCATGTTGGCTGTAGCAGAAATGTGGGTTAATTTGACTATTAAGACAGGAAGTGCCTTGATGATGATGTCGGGCATCTCGACACTACAGACAGAGAGTGCCACAACACACTGGTTTGCGCAGCGATAAATGAGACCGTGTTCCAGGCAATACACTATTTCACGCTAAAAGAGTAAAAGAGAAAGAAAAGCCATGATACAGGGAAAGAGAAAACCCCAGAGTTCCCATCTCCTGGCTTCAGACAGCATTTCAGAATGGCTTGCAAGGTATCATACTGCAAGGCCCATATAATGCACGTGAATTCAAATCCAAAATGCACTGACACCAAACCCTACCCAATGCTGCACATATTCTGGGCTAAAATATTAAGATGGGACTTTAATCAAGTCAGTATTTTAGAAATTAAATATTTCAGTTTCTGATTAAACAGCACTTTTATGTTTATCAGGGTCTTCCAGCAGACAGTGAAGTCACTGAGCAACCCGCAAGAGGCTGTTACCTTGCTCTTAGGTCTCCTAATCAGCATGTATGAGAAAATGCTCTATTATACAGGATTTTGCCCTGTTCCCCCTCAACCTCTTACTTCCCCCATACCTGTTTAGCTTTGTCCAGATAATTATGGTAAGATATTAATGCTGTCAGTACTGGAACAACAGCCAGATGCAAATCCGTGCGAGAAAAACCTTCTGGGGTACCATGGAGCCTGTCAGTAGTCTTTTTGTCTGTGAGCTGACAGATCACACAGTAAGTTAAGATTGCCTCACACTAAATATACACTCTAAAAGACAACAGATATGCACTGCCTATAGCTCCCTTTTTACATGTCTACATACCTACAAAGAACACTCATTATTACCTACTTCTGCACCTAAAGCAGCCCTCACAAAAAGGGAAGTTGAGTGAGAATTGACAAACAGCATGTTAATCTTAAAAGTATTAGACTGAAAGGGAAAAACAAACCAAAACCCCAACCAACTCTACCCAAGTCTCAAGCACACTAAGGATCTGGTGACTGTACATCAGTAGGGTGCATGGCATTACCATGTAGCTCAGTGCAGAGGCCAGGAGGTCTATGTTACAAGGAGAGGTTAAAAATAGCACTTTATAACGGAGGGATTCAGGTAATTTGTTGAGGACCAACTTCAACACCTTCCAGTCTGTTTCCTAGAAAGAAAGAAGAAATTAAGGTGGAAAATTCTGGTATGATCTCAGTTCAGTTTAAAACAAGATCAATCCTCTGCCATTCCTTATGCAGATGATTGTCTTGTCATGATAGCTATAGAAAAAGAGGTGGCATTTAGCTGTCAAGTTACCTCCTGTCAGTCATCCAGCTCTAAGTGCAATATTGGCACCACAAACCGGAAGGCAACTTGTATCCAGATCTGCCTGAGCTCAAACAGACAGAGCCAGAACTGAGTTCTCCCAACCATTAGCACAAAATTAACTTCCAGAGCAAGACAACCTTAGCACACAACTAAGGCCAATGCAACACTAATGAACAATTCCCATTTACAGTTTATAAGCAACTGAAATACTTAACAATCCTCAAAATACTTCAGAAACCTGCAGTAGGAGGGGTTTAGTTTCAAA
>JANRGW010040883.1:31860-42533 GCA_024733675.1 Psilopsiagon aymara
CAACACCTTCCAGTCTGTTTCCTAGAAAGAAAGAAGAAATTAAGGTGGAAAATTCTGGTATGATCTCAGTTCAGTTTGAAACAAGATCAATCCTCTGCCATTCCTTATGCAGATGATTGTCTTGTCATGATAGCGATATAAAAAGAGGTGGCATTTAGCTGTCGTTACCTCCTGTCAGTCATCCAGCTCTAAGTGCAATATTGACACCACAAACCGGAAGGCAACTTGTATCCAGATCTGCCTGAGCTCAAACAGACAACTTCCAGAGCAAGACAACTGTAGCACACAACTGAGGCCAATGCAACACTAATGAACAATTCCCATTTACAGTTTATAAGCAACTGAAATACTTAATCCTCAAAATACTTCAGAAACCTGCAGTAGGAGGGGTTTAGTTTCAAATGTCCTTTCAGAAACAAGATGACTTATTTGATCTTTGATAACACCCATTTTTTGCCCTTGTCTGCTCTGAAGCAGAGTGCCATGAAAGCTTTGCTTAGTTTCTGAAGAGCTGAATTGGTGCTCCCACTGCTGGTTGTAAAGCTACATGATTACACACAGATTCTGCCCAAGGAGGATATACAGACTGCTTTTCAGATGGTATTTAGATACCCTGTGATAGAATTCTCTAGCCAGCTGGTTTAAATGGACACAGTCCACATGAACTGTGGTATTAAAAGCAGACATACTTGCTTCAAACACTGCAGAAGGACGCCAAAGACCATGGAGTACGGCAGATGCCCGATACGAATGGTGGTGTTTTGGGAAGGCACACTGGGACTTCCTGAAGGTGGAGAGAGTGTACCAGTAGGCTTCTTCTCAGAAGTCCTCTTCTCTGCTTCTCTACAACACGGAAAAGGAGAACAATATGTGTAAAATGCAAGTAATGTAAAATCAAGATTGGAACAGCCTATCATTCATGTGACCTAGAGCGCTACCCTATTTGGTGGCCAGTTTAATAACCAAACAACAACATAAACTGCACTTTCAACTAAAAAACACAGGACTGACAGTAGACAGACAGCAAGGAGTCACTACGGTCAGGTTAAGGACTTTTCCACCCAGACCCATAGCAAATTCAGGAGGATCTCTTTCGGGGCATGTTACCCCAAAAAATTCAGACCGAGCTATAACATTAAAACCAGAAAAATTCATTGAAGCAAAGCTCAATGTGAAAACTGGTTTGAGGAGGGAAACTGCCAATTTTGGTGAAGTTTTGTGAGCAGGGACAGAAATTTCATCTCATTGAGAGCTCTGAAGGTAACTGATTTAAGAATAATCCACTGATGAGTTACTGAGACAATCCTAGGCTGTAACTATAGATTTGTGTACAGGCTGGTTTATTAGTATTGGAATGATTTAGAAAACCTGTGGATTGTAGATGGACCATTAAGCTCATGCAAAAGTATCAAATAGTTTGGAAAACAGCTTTTGCTTAATGCAATGAGAAACCTACACAAAATCACATAGACAGTAAGGGCTGAACCTCACTGCCCCATCCTTGTTGGAAAGACCAAGGCGGTGGAGGGAGTCAGCTCGAAGCATCAGCAGGAAATCAAATACCTGTAACAAAGAAGACACTGGAATCACTCAAACCCCAAGCCAATGGAATACTCTCCTACCTTCCCATGTGGTACTTTTGCAAGTACAAAGGGGTTTTTAATAGATGTGTGGCTAGTTCTGTAAAAGGCACCACTTCTGGTGTTACAGCACATATACATACTTTTATTAGCCAAGAAACATTTCACTCTACTCCAGACAGGCTCTGGAGCATACATTCCCCACCTGCCACCCATGAACTGCAGTGAGAACATGCAGCTCTTGACCTGAAAGCATAAGTTACCTCTCATACCTGCAATCTGATGCTGCTAGCAACAGCAAGGCTGTATGCATATATATAGTGGCGCTGGACATGGTGGATCAGCATCTCATACACCCGCATTGCATGGCTGGAGGGTAAGCTGTAGAGTTTTGTCTAGAGAGAAGCAGAAACACATATCGAAAGGCAGGCTCCTGCTTCTACTCAGAAATGTTCCCTGCAGAGGGGTTGGAACTAGATGGTGTTTGAGGTCTTGTCCAACTCCAACCACTCTATTCTATAAATGTATATTTGCCCTAAGAATTCAAGAAAAACATAGCAAAAACTTGCTCCTGAAAGCAGGATGAAGAGATGGCTCCAAGCAGAACCTCTGCAGAGGCTCCACAGTAACTCTGCCCAGTTGCAGAAGGGCACTGTCTGGGACAACCAGCTCTTCACAACTGCTTAACCGTATCAACCCAAACACAAGGCACCTGTTCAAGGTTATGAACTACTCCCTTTCTAGCAGTTTATGAACACATCTGCCCTCTACACAGGGAAGTATGCTCACAGTCATTTACAAGGGAAATCAAGCAAATGCAACATTCAGCAAACAGTGATACAGTACCCAAAAGCAAAAGGAATGACCAAAACAAGAGTTAAAATATTATGTGGGTGAAGCAAAAGACAAAATATTTAATAGTGGGAAAGCTGTTATCCAAAAAAGCCAAGTCCAGCAGAAGACTGTTCTGAAGAATACACGCTTAATGCTCTGCAGCATTTACCTGGAGAATTATCAGGAGTCCAAGGACTGCTGTCTTGACATCCTCCAAAGAAGCTGAATACGATAGCAAGTCTCTCTCTTCCAGTTCAGAAGGAGATGAGAGAGAATGTGCAGCTACCTTTTAAAAAGAAAGGCAATACATTGTTTAAACCTGTGACAAACCTCTACTTCCATCCTGGAAGGTCAAGAAGGATCACAGCAAGTCATCCTTGCTGGAAATTCTGCAAGCCCTGTCAGGTAGCTCAAATGAGCATTGATAAAGCTCTGCACTTCAGACTTGCATCCTCCAAAACCAGTTTTAAGATATCCTGCTGAGCCACACAGCTGGGAACAGCCACAGGTTACTCTCCTCAGACAGAGTACGAGGATCTGGCACCAGACATGGTGAAGCTCTGCCTCACCTTTTCTATGATATCAAGCAAGCTGTTGAAGTGATGTGTGTTGCAGCCTTCAGCCAGGTCTACAAGTAGCTGAGTGGCCAGTTTTCGGACCTGATGGTCTTTATCCTCTGGAATGTGAGCCAGCTGAGAGATCACAACCAAGTTTATCAGCTCTTCCTGCAAGAGGACAGACCTTAGTAAGCCTTTGCTGCCACTGTTCAGTCAGCACGTTCAAGAGACAAATCATCACAAACAAAACACTGATATCACGTTTATTCCTCAATTGTCTGGTTCCTTGATTTTTTCTCTCCCCTCCAAATACTTCAGACTTTTGCTGCACTTCAATGCTTTGGTTTTCATCTATCCTACCGACTTGACAGCCCAGGCTCAAATAGACTGCTGAAAGACATTTCTAGGCATGGGGTTTTTTGAGAAACAGAGGAAACATTCAACAGCATCATGTTTTACAAATCTTGAGGGAATCCAAGAAGCACCTCTGCTCCTTCCTGTCCTCTGACACTCTGGGTACATTCAAAGAGCTGAAGACATTCCCAGAGCTGAAAAACATCTTAACACCTCTCTCAGACAGCTTCTATCTTCGATGGCAACTAAACTGCAAGCACCAAGACAAATCAATCTGCTCATGTCAGATCATGTCCATACCTCATCCTTTTACAAAGCTTTTATATAATCTCTGCCTAACCAAAGCCTTCCCCACCCACTCAGGATCCCACATGTGATCACCAGAAACAAACACACCTCATAGAACTGTCTGTTGATACTCAGGACAAAGGACAAGACATCCAGAACTTTAATCCGAACAGCGCTGCGACTTTCGTTCCTAGAATGGGAAGAACAAAGTCAAGATGAATAAAATAAAGTTGCTGATATTTAGGGAAGGGGGGAGAAGATAAAAGGAAGGTAAAGCTAAACTAAGAAACTTCTTAAGAGTTCGAACAGTAAGTGTCAGAAATCAGCTGAGCCTTCAGTTAACATCTCTACATATGAACCAGATTCAAGAATTGAACCTGGCATTCAATTCGAGCTTTTACTACTTCTGGAGATCTGTAACTGCTATTTTCCCATTCCAGTCCAAATTAGGAAGCACATGGCAGAAGAACAAGTGCTCTGGTGAGCAAATCCAAAACCACACATGGGGTACTAAGGAAAAGTTGCTCTTTGGCAGCATTTCACAGATTAGACAGAAGTCTGTTACTGCTGTATGTTGGTATTTTAGAGCACAAGAATACTTGGAGCAGCACCAATTTAAAACCAGATAACTTTAGTACTGGATAACCATATGCAATCCTGATGCTTAACACAAAGGTCTTGTTTGGTGTCAGAACTACAAAGCGCCGTGGAGCGGAACACATAACTGCCTAAGCTAACTGCAACAGCACCGTCCAATGGACATAAAGAGAAAAAAAGAGGAAACATATAGAGCTCAGTGGAAAGGTTTTCTTCTGTTACACAAAATACTTTCACATGCTGTGCCTTGGATCTACCATGCTTCTTATCAGCCATTTACTAACATCAGAACTTCAGAAAACAAAATTATCTGACATAGAAACATAGCAAGAAACATTTGAAAGTGGCTTGTACTCACAAAGTTGTGATTTCATACCTGAAGAATCTCTCCATTAACGTCTGCAGGTTGTGAATCCAGCCATCTTTGGCAGGATGAATGGACTGAGCTCTGTACGTTATCAAGTTTAATACAGAAGATTCCTTTCACAGAGAGATCAAGAATGTCTTCTTTTAGTGGAGAAGCAAACACAATATATCCATTCCCCAGCCCCCACGCCAAGAATAAGGCTCATATAAGACTTTGCTGTGATTTTCTGACCACTTGTCATTTTAGGACTCCCAACTTTCAAGATACTAAGTAACAAAACAGATTCAACTGGCAACAAAGGAAGACAATAATATGCAAGGTCTTACTGGTCTCTGATCAGCACATCTTTCCACTAGCTCAAAAAACCTCTCTTCAGAGCCATGGAATTCATTCTGGTCACAGAGTTCTTCTACTGTGGTCAAAAGATCATGGACAATTGACTTAAGTTCTTGGCTCTCCAGACTCTGAAACACAGACAAAAGCATTTCCAAAAGACTTCTACCTTCCCAGAAAGTGCTAGCTTTGAAATGCAAAGAGAAAACTCAGCTGAAAAGCACAGAATTGGGCTCAACCCTCACTCAGCTTCAAAGTTCACTTGAGTGTAAAAACAGGAGACCAATTTGCCAAAATATTTATGGCAAGGTCTTTTGATTGAAAGCACATCAAGACAGGCTCAGCACTCACCTGCAGCTGCTGCAGTAATCGCTCCATGATGTCCAAGAGGATGTCCCACGTTACAGCTTGCAGCTCCTTCCCATACTTCTTTATGAGACGTGTTATGGACAGAACTATCTCATAAGACACAACTGCATTGGGACATGTCATGGCCTGGAACACAAAGCATTTCAGTCAGTTAACAGATAGGAAGCAGTGATGAGAAACTTTGTACGGGTTCAGATGTATGTCTGAATAAAGTTCCTGCCATCCTACCTTGAGGAATGAAGGCAGCACTGAAGTTGGGGAGTTCTTGAGTGAATTGAGGCGATGAGCACCCCACAGAGCCATCCCAACAAAGAACACAGCTCCTCTCAGCAGCGCTGCATCTGCCATGTAAGCTCTAAGGACAGATGGAAGGGAAGTCTTGTATTCTAGTCTTGTATTTTAGCATACAAGAGTCAATAAGAATATACACTATCACAACAGGAATTCATGCTTGTTATACAGACAACATACACAGCAATTTAAAAACATGAAAAGCAGAGAATCATTTAGTACAGCATTAAACAAAGGAAAGCTAAATTCAGCAAAGAAAAAGAAACCAAGCACTACAGCAGCATAACTAGGAAGGGAATGAATTTCTAAACACCAGAACCTTCAGCTTGTTCTACTGAGGTCAGTGACTCCCCATCTATCTTGACAGGACCTCTGCTGAATTCTTTGGGGTTTGTTACATACACCTGCTTTACCTGTCTTCCATGATCCTGCACATGTTGTAGATGGCACTGTGTCCCAAATGAGTTCCCAAAAGGTTGCGCATAAGCTGCAAATCCAAAGAGAACATTTAAATATCCAAGTGTTAAAACACTCTTCAGCCTAAATATGCAGCTGGCTGCCTGATCATGCCCTGTTAGGGCAAGTTAATGTATAAACCATGATACCATGCCACAACAGAAGCCTGTTACATCAGCTAAGAGGAAACTATGGGTAAAATCCACTGATGTAACAGGACTTCAACTAACAACGTGATGATCTCTTGACACTTGAAACAGGTTTTCTTCTACTCTTAAGACCAAACTGAAATTTATGGCAGACGTGCCCAGGCACATCCAACACTTTGTCTACAAGGCCAAAACAGTGAACTCCTTAAAAACAAAGACTACAAAGAAGTTCTGACCTTCCAGCACGGCTCACAAAGCTCCTTCACATTGATGGTACGGCACAAAGTGATGATAAATACTGGCAGGTTCCCCGATGGCAGGCAATTATAGCAAACAACTGCATCCAGGACTTGCAAGGAAATCTTTGGGAAGGAGGAAAACCAAACGGTTACACACTTCTCTATGACTAAAGGAGGTCAAATGCTAACCTGGCAGACCCAGGAAATCTGGGAGTCAAAAGGAATACAAATATGTCTTTTGCTTTTGCCTTTAATCGTTGCAAGATGGAAAGTAAACCATAAGAAGCTCTGTTGAAAGTTTGATTCACTTATTAAATTTATCAATGCTCTGGTTTAGAGTAAAATGATTATTGGTATATGAGGTCCGATGGCTTACAGATACTTCACAGCACTGTATTAGTTCTCTTATAAGATGAGAATGAACTGCAAGGAGAGTTTGATGGTTTGAGCTTGTGAAAGTGACAAAGAACTCTAAAGGACTAAAAGAGATTCAAATTACTGACCTCTATGTCCACAGATGATGAAGTCTGAATGCACAAGAGGCATATCTTGCTGTCAGGAAAAAAACACCATAATTACAACTGATTGTTTGATATGATTTTAGGCAAATTAGCCAAAGGAGACAAGTAAATTGGTATGTTGTTTTACTCATCATTCCCCTTATTGTGGCACTGTTGGTAACATGTCTAGAGACACTGAACTCCTGTTCAACACTACAACCTCTTTTCCCAAGTTAAAGTTGCATTTAAATGCAATACAGCATGCCTAGATGAACACAATAGCAGAGACCATTTGTGCTACTAGGCAATGCAATCAGATCCACCTCATGAAATGGGAAAAGTACATGCAGTTAAACTAAATTAGATCTGAACATTGTAACAACTGAGAATCAAAAATGTGTCAGGAAAGTCAGGTGTGACCTGGAATTAAATAGATCCAGATGGGATAAAAAGATTCCACTTATCCATGTATTGACCTGCAGCTTTCTCCTGTAATTTACCAAGAATAAGCAGGCAGAAGCTAAATAAAGAACACTTACTGCACCATGTCAGCTACATAGTCTTCCAAATAGCAGCTATTGAATTTCACCAGGTTCACTAAAACCAGAAGGAACTCAGAAGACAAACCCACATCCATCCACTGCAGCACAAAGTCAGCTAAAGAAGGAAAACAAATCATTACAATGCACTTTCTACTCAGAAGTGCTATCTCTTCCCTTTTATCATGGCACTTGATGCTTGTCCCTTGACTTAGTCCCACAAAACTGAAGAGGGGCACAGACAATACTCACCTAACTCTTCTTCTAGGTAGGTGATGTAGCGTCCATTCTCTGTTAGAGCCTTGAACACTTCGAGCCGTTCATGCAAATCTTCATTGGAGGGATAATCCTTAATAACCTTAAAAAAATGTGCTCTGAGGATCCCTAATCTCTCACCATTAAAAAAAAAGGGGGTAGAGAAACACATAACAATGTCACTCATGAAAAAAGACAATCAAAGCCTTACCAAAGTCTATAACAACAGTAACCTTCATGCTTGAAACTATTTCATTTTCCTACAGGCTATGAAAGCCTCCTGGAAGTACCTCCAACCTCTACTGGCTACTGACAATGGCTCAGGTCTTCTGAACCCGCTATCTCAGCACCCCGGACTAGAGGCATTTTGTCCAGCAGCACAGAGACAGCATCCAATACACAAAATACTCCATGCAAACAGCAATGGACAGCTCTGCCAGCAGAGCATGAAAAGCAATAAGCCCACAGACCAGAACTCACGCCTGTTCCTTCTGTAAGCATCTATCACTGCTTTTCCAGACTACTGAAAACTAGAACTTATGTCTGATACAGTCTTATGTTTGTAAAGCACACTGTGAAATCTGTACTATGCTTAACTTGGCCAGACTTAGAAAGCATCTCATAAAGAACCTCTTGCATGCTTGACACGCTGAAACATCAAAACCAGCTGCAGCCTCAGACTGATGGGTCTGGGTACAGACCAGGTAATTTGCTGTACTATGCTGAACTTAATCCAAAGTATTTCTTCTTTTCCAAAAGCATTGCCCCAAACTTGAGAGGTTTTCTATGAGGTGGATGAAGTGCTGCTATGAGGTCAAACCACAGCTGAAATTAAAACACTTCCTCTTCCCATTTACGAGGCCCAACCAGCATAAGAAAAAAGGAAAGCTGTAGTAAAGAGCCACCCAGCACTTCTCACGTCCATCCTCTGCACAAACCCCAGTTTAAGTGCAGTGTTTCTTCTACAACTTGTTTGTTTTCACCTGGCCTTGAACAATTGACTTCAGCAGATGAAGAACAGCGTGTCTGGCTTCGGCAGGGCGCTCTGGCTGCAGCATATCAGCTACCACTTTCCATATGGCTTCCACTGCATGCTGAAAGCAAACATAGGACACAGGCAGCAGTCAGAAGGTTAGGCTTCTTCTGGGATCGTTACCCAGTAGGTTAGTCATTAATTATGGCACGTCACAAACAAGATCTTCAGCAATTTCATGTCTGGAGTTGCCTTTTCTGAGGGACACTCTCACCTAATGAGCCACAGGAGACACCAAATCCCATCCTACATGACACTTTGCACCCCTGTAACTGAAGCTCTTCATCCACACGCTTACTTCAGTGTAAGCGTTTCTGCAGAATCCTTCACCCAAATACAAGACGAGTTCAAAACCAATTTGAAGTTGCTTATTAACAAGAGAGAAGAAGGTAGCAAACATCTCTGAACATCATCTCCCCTGAACCATCCTGAACAGGCCTGATTATCCACAGCACTGAGTTCAGGAAGCCCATCAGCTATGCCCTCTCTGCTCCACAGCTGATAGGTTGGACAGCACTAATGTCCTTTTACAGGTTTGGACAGCACAAAACCGCTTCTGGGATTACCAGTTGCAAAAGACACTTTAAACTGCAGGAGCCTCTCACAAATAGGTTTCAAGCATCATCCCTGCACTACGCACTTGAAACTTACCTCCTCAATTTTCTTGGTTTTCACCACTTCACAGATCTGGCTGATTGCTCGGATCCTATTGCTCAATCCACATTCTATGCTCAGTTCCTGGAAAGAAATGCAGACGTAAGCTAACAGTTTAGCTTGCTAAAACATTTATCCATTCCTCAAAGAGGATCATGAACCACAGAAAAATGAATGCCACATTTGTGCAAAATGACCATTAGTCACCACTGGAAGCTTGCAGGAATTTCTCCAAAACCTCTTTTCCATTAGCAAACGATCCGTCAAAACCAGAACTGGAGCCAAACAGCTTTGAACTTCCAAGAGAGAGGATCTCCTTTTCTTCAGGAAAGCTGGTAACTCACTGGTGCTCACCCAGTTCATGGGAGAAGGGCAGGGAAAGGAGGGACATGAGGTCCAGCTCCCCAGGCTTTAGGTTTTCACAAACCAGAAACAGTTTCCAGCTTGTGCTAACTGCCACCACATGAACTCAGTCTACAGGAAGAGCAATGTATGAAGAGGGAAAACCCTGTGAGCTGACTTAAGACACCACCACCCCATCAAACACCTCAAGAGGATCTAAACACTGTATACCTAAAACTTCAAAGTAGATGAGTTTTACATTAATTTCACCAGAGAATGAATGGAGAGAGAAGGGAAAAGGCACGCTCAGGGAGGGAATGAATGTCAAAACCAGAAGGGAGAATGAGCAAGCCCTTGCTGAGATCCTCCCAGCGCAGGTAATCCAGGCACTATCCCCACCTTGGCTACACTCAGTTCTCACACCTTGAGTATTTCTGCAGTGATGATGAACTCTGTTTGCTTGCCCTCCGACAACTTGGAACTTCCCCGGGATGTTCCCAGCCCCAGGAGATTCTTGAACTTCTCCTTCAGCCCAGAATCCTTGCTCTGAGGCTTTGCCATCGCTGCCAAGGAAGCAGCGCCGGGCCCCTGCAAACACAGAACAGGGTTTTGGTTAAGGGAAGCCCAAAAGGAATCTTTGAGCAGGAAAACACCAACACCAGCAGTCGCAATGAGGCTTTTACTAACAGCTCTAGTGTCTCAAGCCACGCCAAACAAGGATGAAGCCCAGCACTGAGATGCCATAAGTAGCCAGATGTGAGGAATCGTGGGATCCCAGAGAGGTCTGGGATGGAAATTACCTTAAAGCTCATCCTGTCCCAACCCCTGCCATGGGCAGGGACACCTGCCATAGAGCAGCTGCTCCAAGCCCCTGTGTCCAACCTGGCCTTGAACACTGCCAGGGATGGGGCAGCCACAGCTCCCATGGGCACCCTG
>JANRGW010040885.1:0-72439 GCA_024733675.1 Psilopsiagon aymara
GGGGGGGCGAAAAAGGGGGGGAGTGAGTGAGCAAACTGCGTGGCTGACTGATTAAACCATGACACCTGCTCCCGTGGAAGACATAAAACCTTTTAAGTTAAAGAGCAAAATTGCACCTATTCCTTTGGTAGGTAGTAGCCTGTGCAGTTAATTCAGCTCTTACTATATAGAAGAGGCAACTTATTGTGTCTTATGATTGGCTTGACATAAAGGGAAATATTTCCTTATGGAATAGCTATTTTTGAAGGATTCTCCACAGTTACTCTAACACTGTTTGCATTGCACTAGAGATACTCAAGGTATATACAGATGTTTCTCTGTGGTTTTTACTCCTACTAATTTTGTTATTGGTAATGATGAAGCTGCAATGACATGGTCTTCCACCTTAGAGCAAAATGAAACATTCAGAGCTTGAGCAGCTCAAATGTTCCCCACTGATGAAAGGTCCTACCTCCCTATAGCTGCCTATACCCTTGTTTACAGTCAGTGCTGAGAAAGTTCTAATTGCTAAACCAGGAGAATGTTGGCCTGAAAAAATGGGGTAAATCCACATGAAAATATGAATAACTTTGTGGTGGACTGGATGATGGAGGTAGGGGGACTGCACAGCTGAGGAGTTGAGAGAAACTGGGACTGTGCTCTTAGCGCACAGTTAGCTGCTGTGAATGAACTAACCTAACACTTAACTGTTCCAGGCTCTGAGGCAGGTTTGAATAGTTTGTACTGAGATCCATGCACCCTACTTTCACTGGTGCTAATGTCTGACATAGTTTCGGTGCATTTTTATAGGTGCACTGCGTCTCCCAGTGCATATTTAGGGTCCTCCACTCAACAGAGTCGTGAGAATCATAGAATAATTAGGGTTGGAAAGGACCTTAGGATCATCTAGTTCCAATGAACTTGTAACAGTGGAACTACTTAGGAATATATTCAAAATATGATTTAGTCACTTGGAATTTCTGTGAACAAATCTGTGATTTGTGTTGCTTGTGTTTGGTTTATTAATTTCTGAAAAATATTTGTGATGATTGCCAAAAATATTTTTGGCTGGACAATTTTAATTCTCATCATGGTTCCACATTTGTTCCCTCTAATTTAGGGAGTAGCTATAAAAATCAACAATGCACTTTTGGAAAGTGCCATCTTTTAAGTGTTTTGAACTGCACTGGGCATATCTGACAGTTGTATGTTGTTTCTATCTTGAATGTAATTGGACAAGATTCAGAAAACAGCTTCCTTTTGCTAAAACACTAGAACTAAGTGCTTTAGAGTTCTATGGAACTCTACAATTTCTCTTACACCCTCAAACTTTCTTGTTTGACCTGCAAGTCTTTAAAGTGGAAAGAAAATTGATAGTCTAAGATCCCTTGATTTGGCAGAAAAAAATAACTTTTACAGTTTGGTGGGACAGAAGTTTGCTTTGTTTTATGAGCATTGAGACATCTTTTATATATATATTTATTTAAATAGATTAAACTAAATTTGTTAGACTTGAAGCACAGGATACTCTGAGGAAGTGCCTGTGTTGTAAAGATGGACTGAATGATGTTGTGATCTATTAGTAACGGACTTCACTGAATACTTATGTTTTGGTTACTGAATAAGTTTCAGGTAGTTACTAATATGATGACTCCTTACAGGTATTACTATGGAAAACCAACTTTGATTCTTGGGATTATAAAGAAGTTCTTAAACACCATATTAGAAGAACAAATCTTGATGATCCTCCTCATCTTCTTGATATTTACCCAAGGTCACCTCATCTCCACGGTGAAAAAATTCAGTCAGTTGAGGTAAGCGCAATAAGTACTCAAATACAGGAAACCAGAAGCTTTTATAAACACTATCTAAATAAACATAGTTAAATATGTCCTATGTAAACTAGAGAGCTTTTTGTTGTTATGGTCACTTCCAAAGTATTACATGTAACCTTAATGTGGATACGTAAGTTACTAGGCTAGCTGATGCTGTCAGATTTATCCTGGTGAATTCCTTTCGTGCTTCTTGTGTAAGTCTGTACTCTATACCTAATTTAAACGAAACACAGCTGATAGTCTGGTTCCTGAAGGAATATGGCAACTGTTGTAGAAGATAACCAAATTTTTGAGCTTTAAGGTGCTACTCAAAATATTTCAAAAGCAGGACAAGGTGGCATTATTACTGAGTCAGATACCTGATTATCAAAAGTTGTCTCTCTTTCCAAGACCTTTATGTATTGTAAGAAGATCTTGATATCTGTCTAAAAGTTTAGAAGGCCTTTCTAGGCTAGTAGTGTGTTATGTCACTGTGTAGTCTGATTTCCTTATAATTTAATTCTTTGGCAACTTTACTGTCAAACCTTCTACCAGTAACCCTCGAAAGTATTGGGAGTTAGGAAACCAAAGTGAAATAAATGTCAAATATTCTGTGTTGGTATTTGAAAAATTCTGTGTTTGTCAGGTTGTCTGAAGGCTGTACTAAGTAGGTAAACAGTACTATGCCTTAGACAAGATCACTGTTTGTGCTAAAGCCCCAGGGATGAACTTGTGACTATTCTTAGTAGACCTGGCTACTCTTCTGCATGGTTATTACCTATACTTTTACCTCTTCTTTGATATTCTCCAGGTGCCTCTAATGTTCAAGAGCTGTGTCTGATATAAATCTGGGAACTTTTTGGGTTTTGTCATACACCAAGAGAGTGCTATAGACACCAACCATTAACTGATTTGTTCATATAAAATGCAGATATTTCTGCAATGGCATTTGTTTCCTCCTCAGACTTAAAACATGGAGATTTGAGGATACTGAGCTTTTTTTCTTTATTTCATGTCTGTGTGCAGTATGAATATAGGCAATACGAGTAGTATAACGTTTGAAAATATTTTTGTGGAGAAGGGGAACCCTGATAGAATCCATCACTCAACTATTCTCATCTGATTCTGTTGTGAAGTTGGATATGAAGCTTTCTGGTGATTAGCATTTTGGTCAGAAGAAGAGCAGGACAACTGCATGTATGAGAAGCTTCATAAACTTCTGTATCAGACTGTCATATTCATTGTAAGGTCACTGAATGAAGTTAAGTTTACTGGTTAGCTGCCTTCTGTATAGGTGGTCAGTGCTAGAACAAACTCAATCACAGCATCTGCCAGCAGATTTAAACTACTCTTCCCTCATCAACAGTTTGCTTCAAGACATGTTCAAACTGCAACCACTTACAACACATGCTAAAAAACCACAGTAGTTTGTAGCTGCAGGGTTTGTTGCTTTCTGTGCAGATCAGCTCTTCCAGACCTCTGCTGTTCAGATGCTTGGCAAAGATATGAATGTTTTCTGAGCAATTTTCCAGATATTTTCTGTTCTTTTCCCTGATCCCAGGTTAATTGAGAAGCTCTGGAAAAGCATTAATGAATTCCAGCTAAAGTTAAACTAAGGCTAGATAGCGCCTCATTGCCAGTACTGAAAGGGCACATAAAGGAAACTCAATAGTCGAAGGTCAAGAAATTATTTATCAGTTAGCTTTAACAGATTTCACTTTAATGTCTGTGTTTCTTCATGGCTGTAACCCTCGTAGCAGTTTATAGGCTTCAGAGTTAGCTGCTGTAGTAGTGACAGGGCTTCATGGGTTTGTCACTTGTCATAGCAAAGTTTTGGACACTTGTGGTTTATTTTCAAGTCTGATTTCAGGATTTTTTAAAAAAGGCTGCAGTGTTTAGTTTTCTGTTAACATCACATTTCCTGTAGGGTATCTTGGTCTCAAATAAGCATGTCTAGTTAGAGTGTCTTGAAGAGAGAAGCAGATTCCCAGTCACTCTGGCTGATCTATTCCATAACAGTGCAGCAACTGAAATGACACTGTTCTTCCTGTTATCTTCTCTACACTTCAGAGAAAATGCAGGACTGCTTGCTTTCTGTTTATTTTCTTTTTCATGATGAACAGGGGAAGATGATTGATCTTAACTAACTGTTTTGAGAGACTCAGTAACATATGCAGGAGTTACAGGTAGGCAGAGGAGGCAGTTCAAATATGGCATGCTTAAAAGTATATGTGACCTTTTAAAGTTTGCTACAAGCCATTACTATGTCATCGAGACACTTGAGGTTTGTTATAATACATTGCCCTGAGCTATGCTGAGCTGGTGAAGTTCAGTCACCTTTATAGCAGGAATGAAGATGGATTGCCTTAGGAAAATATTCAAAGTGGTAAAGTGCAAGAAGTTCAGCAGATGTGCCAGCAGAACTCGAAGGAAGTGATTCTGTCTATGCTTTTTCAATTCCTAAGGTTTCATGCCTCTCCAGGTTTCTTACTGCTTTTGGATAGTTACTGGTTCTCTACCTCTGCTTGCCTAAATGTGGCAAGGTTGCTACTATTACAGGCCTTGATTCTGGGAATATTGTATACACAAAATGGAGCTGGCTTTGCTCAGAATTGATTCAGCTGGGTTCAGAGAGACAGTGGTAGTGCTTTCACATATTGCCAATTGGAAATGTTGCTTTGAACAAAACAGCTTGCAAAAGGGCCGTAAGAATTACAGGTATCACCTGGTATTTTGTCTTCAGGGTAGTGACTGAAGCATGGAGCTTCAGTGTACTCTCACCTTTTCTCAAAACTTCTCCTGTTCACTCTTCAAAGCTATACGCAGAGCCAGTAATATTTAAAATACTTTCTCTATTTTTTTTTCTCTCTCTGCCTGCATTTTGGAGCAAAATTAACTTTTATAAAAAATTCCTTACTTGTATGTCTTCCTTTTCAGACCAGCAGTAGCCTGAATGTTAACACATTGTCATGTTCTTGACTTATAAATCTTTACAAGTGCTCTCCAATTGCACTAATCAATGTGATTCTTGAGTATTCAAGTAAGTAGAGGTTTAAAGCTTAAAATCTCTACAATTATTCAGACAGTTTAGAAATATAAGTAAATGACTTGTTCTCTGAAGGTGCCTACTTTTTTTTCATTGACCACAGGGGTAATCTTAGGTGACCAGCTCAAAAAAGGTGTTTGGCAGTATGTCTACATTTAGCCGAAATAAATCCCAGTCATTGTCTCCCTCTGAAACTGGGAGCTTTAGGAGGTATTTGAAAATAATATATATATTTAGTCAGTAATGCAGTTTTAGTGCAGTATACCAACAGAGATGAATTCCTCTTGGTGCCAGCTCTATTTCCGTATTTCCTGTGTTTGTACTTAATTAATCTTTCATCCACTAGAGACATCTTTAAAGCAGATGGAAGGTAGAAGTAAGTTTCTTTTAAAAACATAGCATCGAGGTTTGAACAAATAAAGATGTGTAGAGTTTCTATCTTGAGCACAAAAATCTACTCTTGATTTAGTTTCATATTAAATTTCGCATTTCTGTTGTAAATATTTTTTTAGAGGAAGGAAATGCAGATATACACTAGGTGGCAGTAGAAATAACAATATATGGCTTTCTTGCCTTGAAGGCCCCTGTCTAGCACACGGAATGGTGTTTAATCAAATTGAAGGCTAAATTTATCTCGGTATGTTTGGAAAGACTGTTTCACAGCAGGCCACATCGCTTTCCTAGGAAATATGTTGTGGGAGTCATTTAAAACTTCCTTTTTTAATTTTATTAGTTCTTAGGTTTTTGATCTGACTGCAAGATTTTATGAAATGCGTTATAAAAGTAAAGTGAAGGGGGGGTGTGAGGTTGGATATACTTTATTAAAATGGGGAATAAAAAATTTACTTAAAGTCTGTTACCAAGAATCACTTACTTGCTTGGGCCTGCTTCTTTTGTTCCTCCCCTAGTTCTCTGTCCTAAGCAATGATCCTAATTCCTGCCTCTCACTTTTTCTTTAAATGATATATTTTGATTTTGCTCTGCTTCAGTCCTTAGAAAGCTGTAATTCCTTACATGAAAGGATCTCTCGAAACCTTTCTTCAAATGTATTTTCTTGTATCAAAATGTGCTAATTATAGCATCACATTGGAAGAAGATAGCAAAAATGCTTATATATCAGTTTACCAGGTAATTAAAGGAATGGTTTGTAAGAGTGTTTCTGAAAGCCTTTAATACATGACAATTCCCTCTACCTTGCCTTTTAGTGTTCTGTGTTTTCTTTCTTGTTTTTTAAAGTTAAGTTTGGTGTATGAACCTTAGCGTCAGGGATTTTTGCTTGTGGAAATAGCACTGAAGCTGTTACTGAGTGAGCAGCTTTGGCTGAGCCAGAGTTTTGACAGTCTTCAGGTGAAGTAGTAGGTACCTTCTCTTTCAAAATACAAAATAAAATGGCCCTTGTATCCAGTGAACTTTCAGCAACTAAAATATAGCCCTGTCACTAGGTAAGTGTGAGTTTTCTTTATTTTTTCCACTTTCAAGGTTGGAATTAATGCTCTCTGGTAAGGCTTCTGTTGGATTAGTGATAAAACGTTGAAAAGAGAAAAGTTAATTTCTTTTTACTACCCCAGACTTCTTGGTGATTTGAAAGTCATCTAGTCCTTCTGTCAATTTTATCAGTTCATAAAATAACAAGACTAATATTTCTGTATTGAGAAATGTTCCTCAAATTCCTCATCATGCTGAGAGGACAAATGTATTAGGCTGCAATACACCTAGATATAGCTATGGTAGTGATATACATAAAAAAAATTTATAGGGGTGATATTCTGATACTTAAGGGAAACCATCAGATAAATAAAAGCAACAACTTTCTTGAACTTTATTGTCTCCTATGTTAATGTTCACTTTCAGGAAAGGGCATTAACAATCATGGCTAAAGTTATAGATTAACTCTTATAACCAACAATAAGTGAGTAGTCCAACTGTGATAGAAGGATGTCAAAATGGCAGATGTGATTCTATATCTGATTGATCAGCCTATGACATTATCCCAGTATAAAGCAGTTTTTCCTGTGTTTTTAGGAATGGCATGATTTGTGTTTGGCACGTTAACTTATCACAGATCTCAGTGTTACCGCCTACCTGTTTTCCACAACAGGTTTTTTTTCAAGCTGTTTTGGCAGTCGGAGCTGGCACATAAGGAATAAGCATGTTAACAGTCTGTTTGGTTGCGGTACATGATTTGTGGAACTTGAGTGTGAGCTGGGAACTGATTGATCTGGGCTGCTCAGTGTGTGCTCAGCTCACTTGCAGCTTTGGTGCTGACGATACACCCACATCAGTAAGGCAACTTGGGCTTATGGGCTGGCTTGGTGCACACCTTCCTAAGTGCTACTGAGCCAGAGTGGCAACCACATTGACCCTAGCTCAGGCTGAATGGTAGTGGGATTTATAAGCTGCAGTATGAGGCCATGAGTGAGGATGTGCCCTAAGTGAACTACAAGAGGCAGGGGACCGCTATAATGTAAAGAAAGGAGTGCTGCATAGCTGTATATAGCAGCCTTCACAAGCAGAGGGCTCCTGTTGTTCTTGGATTGTAACAAGCTAATTGAGCATCATTGCTAGAAGGCAACTCTCAAGTCATTACCCAGGGCAGTACATCACTTCTGCTGGGAACAGTCCTGGTGGTAAGACAGCCTGTAACTATACCCACAAGTGATTGATGCTGGAAAGTAAAACTCAAAGGTGACTTTCAGGAGCCCTTATAGTTGTTGTGCATGTGCAAAAGCTTTCAGAAACATCTGGAAGTGACAGTTAGAATTGGGAATTTGTTTGAATGCTTCCTGTTCAGTATTTCAGCAGCAGCATTGCCTGCTCTGTTAATTGCATGGCTTCAGCCTTGGACAGGTTTTTACTTAGCTGTCTTAGTAAATCCATTTCAAACGGGTATTTGTCTCTTCATTTTTATTGATTTGTCATACAACTGAACTTAATGCTTGCACCTCTTGTGGTAGGAATCCCCTGAGTTAGTTTTAGGTGATAGATGCTTATGAAGTATAATTTATATTTCTGTAGTAAATGTGCATCTGGATTATCTTTATTATATAAGGGTATTTTACATAGCTTGAGGGTAGCACCCTACCTTTAGTTTTACAAGTCTTAAAGCCTGTTTCCAGTCCTTAGTGAACAGTGGTGCCTTAATGTAAGAAGTAGTCTTTTTTATTTAAGTCTTATTTCCCTTTATCTACAAGTGCTGAAATAATAATAATATTTATAACTCGATTTCAACAGGTCAACCCTACCTTTGTGAGTAATACACAAGCACTTGACCCACCTGTCATCGAGATTAGTTCCTCTGCATCTTTCAGTACTCCGGTAAGTTGCTTTCTGGAGGAGGGGGAAGAGATGGTATAGCTTAAACTAAAAAGTTATTGGATGTGTGCTCTTTCTCTCTGTATAAACAAAATACATTTTTTAACAATTGTCGACTCTTCAGATCTCAGTATCCTAAGTTCTTAGTTTAAGCTTTCTTTCACAGTTCCCAGGGTTGACCAGAAGATGGTGTAATAGCAAAGGTTTCATGTTATACTAGTCATTTTGCCCATATACTAAGCAGAAATTCTAATTATAAACCCATGCTAATTATATCTAGGCATTACTGTTAAAATTTGTGGCTTATTCTCAAACACTTTTTATAATTCTGTCTCTCTTCCCATTATCTGCAAATAATGGGAAACCTAAAGAATAGTTGTCTCTTTGATAAAATTCCAAAGGTGATGTTTTAATTTTTCTCCTTTTAAGGTATCTAGTAGTTTTTCAGGAGAGAAAAAAGAAACATTTTTAAGACAGAATCATAGGATTAGATCCTTCTAGTGTTAGCTCTTCATATGGCATTGGTATGGCATGTGGGAGGAAAGGAAGGCAATGTTTTAACGGTAGTTTCGTAGGAGGAGAAATATGTTCCACTGGTATGAAATCTAAAAGATGCACTGTTCTAGAATTAGGTTAAAATGGGAATTTTTCTTCTAGCTTTGAGTCTGTTCCTGTGAAGATATAAATTGTATCTTGAGCAATTTTAGTTACCATAAACAAGAGTTTGTGTGGCTGAAGGGTTAATACATATGAATAGGTGGCAGGCATAGTATCTGCTATTCTATTTTGTCGTGAATGCTTTATGGAAAGGTGTGCTGTGAAGGTACTTTATAAAATTCTTGAAGATTATGATGCCCAGGTTCATGTCTATGAGAATCCTTTTCTTCAACACAGATATTATATAATCACTTTTATTTGAGAGATAACTCTGTATTTTAAGGTTTAGCAGTTGTCATGTCATGTTTTCACAATGAAAATATGGTTTCTTGCAAATTACTTTTGACAGAATTTATCTTTGCCTTACAGAAATCTCTTTAGTAGGCTTGACAGATAGTGGATAGTGGTGGATATAATTTATTAGCTTCTTATCATGTTAAAATACTTCCTGAGTTTAATACTGATGACAGAATTAAATGTACAGTTATACTGTAATTCTCTATTACATATCTATAAATTTGCCAATCCTTTTTATCTCCTTCATTAATTCCTTTGTTAAGAGAGCAATTTATAAAACTTTGTGTTCAGAACTCAGTACAAATAACTTGACCCACTACAGGCAACATTCTTTTGATGGCTGACTGGCTTTGCAATTTTCATTACAAAAATGTTGCTTCAAAATTCATGCCTTTTGACTGTGTCAGTAATTCTAACTTTTTTTCTTTTCTTTCATTATCGTAATCTTCTGTTCTCCATTGATTCTTAACTTTCTGCACCTCAGAATTCACCATCTGCATCTTTTTCCATCGAGCAGCATTTCTGTGTATCTGTTACTCAGTCTGCAGCCTTAAGACTATGGCTCTGTCTGACACACCACCATTGACGCAAATCCAGAAACCATTTGCATGTTTTCTCTGCTTCTAGCATTCTTCTCTCCCATAGTAAATAACAGGTACATCAACTTTGCCAACCTGTTTGCCAGATTTCCTCTTGATATTGTTTGTCTTCGATTGATACTATGTTTGTGCATGATTTGTCTGTGTGTTTGTTCTGTTCAGTCCTCCTTCAACTTGAGTTTACCAACTCCTAATTAATTTTCCTTCTCCATCCCTCTCCCTAATTCAAGACCCCTTGGATCGCTCTTTTTCTACTGGTTATCAAAGGCAGTATCACTCTATGCTTCCCCCTATCCCCCCTCCCAAATTGTCAAGGCCCATCTTAAAGCTGCCTACAGCTTTTTGGTCCTGTTTCCACTGCAAGACCACTGTTCAAATGACTAAAAATCTTTCTCTAATCAGATTGCCAGGTTAATTTACAAATGTCCTGTCTATACCTGCTTAGACTTTTTGATGTGTATTGCTCAAGCTTAAGCCATTCTGTCCTTCTGACATGTGCAAAGAGAAAAATGTGCTCTGCACTTAGATATCTTTAAGGGTTCTTGTTCAATGCCTTTATCTCGCATGGCTCTGATACAGCAGGGCCCTAAGGGTGATTTACAAAACACTTTGGCAAGTCCCTATACCACTGGAAGCAGCTAATAAACATACTTAACTTTTTCTGCTGAAGAAGAGAGGTACAGCCTTTCTCAAATCACTGTTTCAAGTACTCAAAGACCATCTTCTCTGGGACAAGTAACTGTGAGAAGGCTTTTGAAGATCTGTGATGAGTTCCCTAAAGCTCCCTGAAATATCTTCAGGGAGATTGGAAGTCTGTGCAAAACCTTTATAAAGTTTTGTTGAATGACTGTCAAAATTCCTAATGGCAACTGTGCAAACTCCCATAGATCTCAAGCTACTCCTGAGAATGGGAGAAAGTGTTCTCCCTATTGAGAATATCTTCTTCAGCTATTGGAACTGTGTCCTGTACTACTGGTCATAGGAAATATGCTATTACTGCCCTTAAGATGACTTGTGACAGAAGAAAAAGGTATTCCTTTTCTTCTCTTCTGTAAAGATTTGTTAATAAAAATGATAGAGCAGTATAGGTTGAGGGATGTCCGGAGTGATCTCATTTAATCCCCCCCTTAAAGCAAAGGCAACTTGGATCAAGTTCCTAATGGCCTTGTCAAGTTCATTTGCTAGTATGTGTAAGGATGGAGATTCTACCGCCTCTCTTGGCAGTTTGCTCTAGTGTTTGAATGGTGAAAATATATTTTTTTTTTTCATAATATGTAGCTTGATTTTGCTATGTTCCAGCATGTCTGTTGCCGTTAATTCTGTCACAGTGGCCCTCTAACAAGTGTCTGGCCCTGTCTTCTCTCTATCCACCCTTTAGATGTTTAAGATGACAGTAAGAACTCTCTGTATTCTTCCTTCTTAAGGCTGAATAAACCTGATTCTCTGCCTTTTCTTGTTTATCATGTGGTCCAGCCCCCTCCCCATCTTGCTCACCCTTTGCTGGACTTGCTCCAGGATGTTAGTGTCTCCTGCATTGAGAAGCTCAAAACAAGACTAACAATTGCAGGTAATTAGGGTATCACTGCTCAGTATCACTGTCATCTCTTCTTGATAACAGTCTGCCTGAAGATTTGAAAAACAAATATTTAAACATTCAACAGTCTTGATTCTTTATTGTGAATTTAAAATATGTGTTTAGATATTTTTTTAGCAAATCATTTTTATTTTGAGCTTTATCTGTATGATGAAGTACTGGTATTATCTCTTCCTTCCACTCCTTCTCTTCTTTTCAAGGGATTTTATTTTGTAGCTTCTTCAAACCCAACAATCCATGACAACTTCCACATTTAAAAAGCCTCCTTATATGAGGTTTTTAAATTTACTTGCATTTTCTTGCTTCACAAATTAAGCCAAGACATGCAGGTATGAATGTTCTCATACGGATTTTGCTAGAAAACCCTTAAATTATTAAACTCCATGAACTCTAAACACCTTATCTTTCCAGTTTGTGTTCTAACTGAAAGCTGTAAGGGCAGTTCTTTTTGAACATAGTGAAAAACCCATTTTCATAGAATGTTCACACTGAAGCACCTTCCTTTGTAAACCTAGTGAAGCAAATGTGGTAATTGTGTTGGTGGAAAAACTTCAGTGTAGTCGTCAGTTATGGAGCTGCTTTCTTCTGGACTGTAATACAAAACCAGTAAGAATTACTGTCTGTATTGTTACTGTGAGGAAAATAGCTTTGAACTTGATTCATTTATTTAGTTCTTGTATGTGTTACTGAAACCATTGTAAAAACAAGCTATATATGCTTAACTAACAGGTGTTTGTGTAATGCCCTGACTTTTCTAATGATCAGAGCCTTCATATGTGTTGCAGTTATTAAAAATGAGATGTATTGTAGCCTTTTACACTCTGAAAATATTCACTGAATTGGGGTCAAGGTTTGGGGGCTGGGGCTTGTATTTCTTTCTCCTTTCTATCTCACTGATGGCTCTGAAAGCTTTACTGCCTCTCTTCTGCCCCTTCTCTCTGTGTGTCAAGAAGCTTAATATTGCCTTTGTTTTCTGAACTATTGAAATGGGAAAATTGGAACTCTTTTTTCCCTTTGGGACTATTTCCTCCTGTTTCATTCTGTGATTTTACTTTTAGTTTTGAGGGAGGTTGGGTTTTTTCAAGTCTGTAAGGCAATACATTGGTAACCTCTGGTGGCTGATAAACTGTCGGTAACAAGGGAAAGTTGATGATGTCTCAGTAGTTTTTACTGACAGCAGCAGGAAATCACTGTAGAGGCTCTCTAATGTTCCATCCCCTGACCTTGCTCATGTAAACAGGATTTGAAGGAAGCAAAGCAATGTACTGTAATCTGGAAGTCGGAGTGTCTGCGCTTGTTGGGAAATGTTTGCTGTTCTTTCTCTTCCAACGTTAGTTAACACTGAAAACAAGACATGTTTATTGTTCATTTACAGTACGATTTCTACAGTTAAGAATGGGTTAATTCTTGGAAGGGGAGAGGTAAGGATTGTTCCTGTTTGGAGCCAAAGTTTATTTTGGTTAAAACAGAATAAATCTCCTCTCCCCTCTCAACTTGTAAAATATGTTAAAGCAAGTAAGAGTATGTGCAACTTTTATTTATCAGTGTAATGCATTGTTAGCTTACTGCATTTGTCATGGTGTCTTGATACAAAACAGTAGATGTATCTGTACTCTCAATTTATTTTATACACACTGCTTCACCAGTGTGTGTTTCAGGGTTTAGGTATTTCTGACACCAGTTTTTCTGCCTTTAATTTGAGTACAACCAGAAAACCTCAAAACCCCCAACCTAAAAAGCACCTTATATATTTTGCAAAGACAGCAATTATGAATGCAAAATCTGTATCTGTTCTTCCATTTCTGTATACATGAGGTCTTACACAACTACTGATTTACATCCTTTCTTGGCTCCAGCCTTACATGGAAATAAATACCAACTGTCTTCAGTGAAGTTAAGGGGAGGGGGAAAGGAAGAAAGGAAAGAATAGGAATATTATACACAGATCATCTCCTCTGGGGCCCAAGTCTTAATACAGAAGGGAGCAGCCAGTTGAATAAAACTCATATGGCACTTCACTGTGCACAATGGCTGCCCTTACTGCTTGCACAACAGCTTTCTGTAGTTCATGGGTATCAGGTTTTCTTGGGATGTCAGACATTTAGCCTTTCACTTCAGCTTTGCTCACTGCGTGATATTCATGCATTTTTCTTTACCAAAGGAAAGTTCTGGCACTATCTCTTTGAGAGGAAGAGTGGAATCATTGTCCTCCAAGAAAAAGAGAAAAATATCCTGCTTGCGTTCCTTGTCCAAAACTCAGTTGCTGAGTAGAGTGAGCTCTGTATTGAGAAGTGATTGCACCAGTAGAAGGGCTTTGATTAAAATTGACAGGTCCCGGCCTCTCTCATCACCTCACCTTCCTTGCTCCCAGACAGAGAAGTAAGAAAGGCCACTCCTTGAATAGCTATAGACTTTTTTAACATATACTGCCATTCTTCCGATTACAAGTAAATGCATATTTGAATGAACTGCCAATTCCATGAGCTCAACTCCAGATTACAAACATGGAATGAAATTAGGAATAATGTGTAGATAACCTGTTTCTCCAAAGTATTCGAAATAAAACTGCCTGCACCTTTTCCATTGATTAGCAAAATTCTCGAACAGGCTGTGAATCTCTGATGCTACGTCTTATGAAAACACAGAGTAAATGCTATAATAGAGAAACTCAGAAGTGTTCAGTGCAGCAGAAGAAAAAGAATTTGTAAACTCTGCTTTTTTTGTGTTTACGAATGAATCCTTTTCTCTGTCCAGTATTGCTCTTACCCAAGAAATTTCTGGTATTATCCTGGCTGACAGCCCACTCCAGGCAGACCTTCCCCAATTCTTGCAAGCTATGCATTTACAGGGTGTGGGGCTGGGAGAAGAAGATAGGCTGCCTTCTCCCCACAGCTCTGCAGGTAAATGTTCAGCTGATCTCAGGGGGAGGAAAGTCTCCCGTGTCTCCTAAAGGCTATACCACAAGGCAGCAGAGACAGCATTTCTGTTGCCTAGTTATGGACCTTCCAAAAAATATATGGAGTATGCGAACAAAATAGCTCATTTGCTGTCGCAAGTGTCAAAAGGGCTTGGTATATAGAACAGTGGATTTTGAAACTTGCATTTTGACCCTCTGTGGTGATGCAGGCATGTTTAAAAAGATTTGTGTACTTAAACTGAAAAGCAGTATGCTTTGATACCACTAGCATCAAATAACGCTTAAAGATCAGATACATGAAGGTGAATACAACATTTATAATAAATGAATACGATCCAGATGGCCCTTGTGTTTTGCAGTGATGCTATTCTAACACAGCTTGTAACTGCTGGTTTACAAGGAGAGAACAGGAAATGTGTTGTGCTGGTACATAATTGGGTAATAATACATGTCTTGATGTTTCTTAATAGGTTTCATTATCTTTGAGTGAACTGGAGCTTGAGAGAGAGTCAAGTTTTCATTGGAGACAGAGTTCTGAATTTGGGCACTAGAGAGTGCAAGAATATAATATTGCCTATACTATTTTTAGCCTGCTTTCCTGAGGAAATATACCTTATGAGATTGTACTGTTTATTTGTCTACCTCCATCCTATCTCCCTAATAATTTTTTAATCAAATTGCTTGTGGGATTTTCTTTTCTTTTTTTTTTTTTTTTTCTCTTTTGTAACCAAGTTTGGAAATAAGTTAGTAGAATAAGGAAACGTAGTGCTGCACTAAAGAAAAAGCCAGTGGGACTTGACATTAAATTCACTGATATGGGACTGGGCACAGACTAGTTACTGGTAACCTGTCCTGTAAGAGTGTCAGAGCCCATACAGAGGAAGCTTGAGCTGGTATGGGACACAAAACTCAGAGGAGGGACCTAACAGGAAACTAAATCTACACACACAGTGCCAGTTGAGTTGTATTGCTTTAGCCCATAGTGACACTGTGGTGGCTATCCTATGAAAACTGGCTGAGATAACGGAAGGCTCTGGGGAGACCTCAGGGCAGCTTCCAGTACCTAAAGGGAGCCTACAGAAAAACTGGAGAGGGAGTTTTTACAAGGGCATGTAGTGATAGGACAAGGGAGAATGGCTTTAAACTATGAGAGAGCAGATTAGTAGATTTTTAAATACTATGAGGATGGTGAGGCACTGGCACAGGTTGCTCAGAGAAGTTGTGGTTGCCCTATCCCTGGAAATGTTCAAGGCCAGCTTGTATGGGGCTTTGAGCAACCTGGTCTAGTGGAAAGTGTCCCTGTCTGTGGCAGAGGGGTTGGAACTGGGTGATCTTTACGGTCCTTTCCAACCAAACCATTCTATGATTTAATCAACACTATTAACAGATGCCACCCCTAGACTACTGGTACTGTTTTATAAGATAACTGGTTCTTGTAGATGACTTTCAGAACTGGCAGTATTTTACTTTGCATAAGGTCTTAGTCATGGCAACAGTGCAATACTTCAGGAGTACTTTTCAAGTTGATCCATGTCTGTATATTTTTCTTTATCAAATCAGCACATTTCTGGGAACTAGAGGGATGAAAGTTCCAGGTATTATTTCTCTTTCAACTTCCTGAGATACTGTATGAATACGCTCTAACCTTGTCTGCCCAAGCAGTGTTTTCCCTTACTCCGGCTGGGAATCTAAGCTGTAGTCACAGTTCTCACAGCTGATTCTGTGGCATGCAGAAAATGCCCGACAGCTATCAGCCCACACATCCAATAACAACTGGTTCCTTCCTCTTCCTGGGGAAGAGTAACATCCTCTGAGAAGAAACGTCCCCCGAGGAATGCAGGAACAGCAGCAAGCCTTTCACACAGGAAATTACTAATATAGCACTTGTAGAAAAGTGTTTCTGTCACTTGGATTGTCAGCCTGCAATGAGCTTCCTGCTGACCTAGATGATGATTTACTACTGATCTAAATGCCATTTGTGAGTCATTTAGCTTAATGGAAGTTAATGAAGTTAGCGTTCAGTAGCTCTGTTACCCTGTAAGCACCTGTCTTAACTTTTTTGGTGCAGTAGAACATATTAAGTTTCGAACTTCCTAGTGTTCACAGGACTTCAGTAATAATTCTGAGACTGCACATTTTATGGGACTGAGAAACAAGGGAATGTTTAGTTCGTAGTGTGTGACTCAGGGAAGGCTGCAAATCTTTATCTTTGTTTATCTTAAGTTGGATAATAAAGCTGAGCTGCAGATCAAGCATGTCAGAAAACAAGATGCTAAAGCAAAAATACTGCCCTTCAGTTACCCTTTCTTCTTAAATACTACAGCAGCCTAAGTTTAGCGCAGCATGCTTGTAACTGTGTGGTAGAGCCCTGAATATAGAGTGAAATATAGATATATACATCTAAGCCATATGTTATTCAAAATGGTTAATGAGAGTTTGTTATGAAAGCAAACACTTTTAATACTGTTTAAATCTATTCTTATTTTTCCTAAATGACAGTGCTTGAACAAGGACTAGCAAATTCTATTTATCACTTAAAGTGATCTCTAAACCCAGAGGGTTCTTTCTGCCTAAAAGCTTGTTTGAGCATTTTCCAAATACATCTACTGTTCTAATACAGCACATCTCTCCTTGCAAACCTTGCTGCATTACTTTCTAGTTTGCTGTTAGAGATGCAGTTACTTGCTTCATGTGAGATAACAGAAACACTGAGTCACATCCAAAAATGACATAGGTTGCTTAAAGCAACACAGAGACTGAGACTTTTCAAATAAAATTCGGCACCAAGGGCAGAAATGTTCCTTCATCAGGTAGATATTTGATAAAGGGAAACTTGGAAAGCATCTTGCCTCATATCTTCCACCAAAGTAGTTTTGAGGAAGAAGTAGAAATTAGGTAGGACAGGATGATTTCACGGTCATTTTAACGTAATGACTATTCTTGTTTGGTTAATTCCATCCAATTCCCTGATCTGCTCAGCTATCCAAACACTAATTCTAGCACAAAAGAAATAATGGGAAAAAATTATTTGGAGATTAAGTAGGAGATTAGGGTTAGCTGTAACCTAACTAAGGTTGAGCCATGTCCATGGAGCCATGTATCCAGTGTGATTGTGCTGCAACATATATAGGTGTGTTACATGCATGATACATCTGAGCATCATCTTTCCTAAGATGCAGTTGAAAAAATGTGAGCAAAGGAAGTGGTACTAATGGTTTCTTTTTGTTTAGGCAGTTGATATGTTGGATTCAGTTATTTTTTCAGCCTAAGAGGGATTCAACTTGCTTTCTTCTGTTTGCATGGCTAAACAGCAGGTAACTGAGACAGAGGCTGAATGCAGGCCGCTCCATCCTTCATGCTTGAATTTGAAGCTCTGTAAAGTGACAGCTTAAAGTATATGGCGTCAGAGGAAAGCATGTGAGAAGCAGTCTGTGGCTAGTGATTAAAGGTGTTCTTCTGGAAGAGAAACACTGGATTCCATTGCTGTTATACATTTTGCAATAAATAGTATTTAGGGGAAAAAAAAAAAAGAAGCTTGGGTTAGTGAAAGGAAGAGAGGTGGGGAGTGGTGAGAGACATAAAGAAACACTAGCTAGATAATTGACTTTATACTGCATTGCAACCTAAAATATGTCAATTAAAATTGTAACAGATATTATGGATTAAAAAAAGGAAATACTGCTGTCAGGACCAGTTTGACTAAATATTGGGGAGGTCTTTGCTTTGGCAATTTCTTTTCTCAACTGTATTGATTTGCTTGACATTAAGCCTTAAATCTTTGCTATATATGTCTTAAATCAACTTTTCAGTGTTTTTCTCTGACACAGTTCTCAAGCTGACTGTGACCTATGGCCACACAGTTATCCTGTTTATCCTTCCTAACTACTGATGGAGTGTCAGCTTCCCCCTGGTATTTCTCCATTATTCCAGGATATATTAAAAATCAACATCATTAGCTTACTTGTTATTTCAGAACTATCGAGTTCAAACTATGTAAGCCAAAATTTAAAAATATTTATATGCAGTGTAAATTGTTTAACAGACTTTTTAGCTATGGTTGGAATAGAAAGAATTTTGCCAGAAATACTTTTACAGTATTGTCTTCCAAAATGGAAGATAAAAATACTTCATTAACAACTTAAAAAAAATCTGCATCACTCTTTAATACCTCTAGCTAATAAGTATGCCATTGCTAGGACTTTTGTTCATGATACATGTATAGTACAAATAATGCTTGAGTGACAGGAATTATGTAGTCTTGCTTCTTAGAAATTTATGTTTCATAGCTGGCTGTAAAGTTTTATTTGAAGCTTTTCCCTTTCTTTGAGGTAATTCTAAGTTGTTTCTCTCATATGCATCCTCTGGTCTCCAGTAATATGTAAACTTATGTTGGAGCCCTTTTCCCAGTGGGAGTACTTACTGATTTCTCTCCTTGAACTAGCAATCTGTTCTCAGGAAAGTTGTATGAAGTCGGCTCCATCTAGAATATCTCTTTCTCCATCAGGCCCCCTTTAATCTACAACTAGTTCAAAACGTAAAGTGAAGTGTGGGGACAAGCAGACAGAAACTATCTCAGCATTGTTTCCTTAGGAATGTGGGATAAAATGTCAATTTTATTGCTTCTTATTCTAATGTCTGTAGGGTTTTTGCTGAGGTCTTCAATTATCCTGATCAGTAGTTGTCACGGGTTTAGCAGTAGCAGTCATTTTTCTCCTTCTTGGTAGCTGGTGCACTGCTGTGTTTTTGACTTTCGGCCTGGGAACAGTGCTGATAACACCGATGTTTTCAGTTACTGCTTAGAACGATTAGGCTGACCAAGGACTTTCTGAGCCTCATGCTCTGGCAGGGAGGAGAGGAAGCTGTGAGGAAGCAGAGACAGGACACCTGACTCAAACTGACCAAAGAGACAGGGCACCTGACTCAAACTGTCAGCACATCATTCCCAGGATGTAAAAAAACTGGGGCAGGAACCCAAAAGGGTGGGGGCTCGCTGCGAGATCAGGCTTGGTATCAGGTGGCGAGTGATTGTATTCTCTTTCCTTGTATTTCCCTTGTTATTATTATTATTGGTGGCAGCAGTAGTGGTTTGTGTTATACCTTAGTTACTGGACTGTTCTTATCTCAACCTGTGGGAGTTACATCCTTTCAATTCTCCTCCTCATCCCCCCCGGGGCTGGGGGGAGAAAGATGGGGGAGTGAGTAAGTAAACTGCATGGCTGACTGGACTTAAACCACAACAGCAGTGTTTCACCACTTCTAATTTATGGTCATTTGTATTATTTTGCCTTTTACAGCTGTAAAAAGCAAGTGTATTTTATCTGTAAAGGTTCTAAATCCTCAACAGGAATTTGGCTTTTAGGACTGGAATGGCAGCTGTTGATGTGGAATTAAGTGTCGAGTGTGGCACACAGTAGGGATATGCCTTCTTCTGTATCCCAGTGTGTGGCATCTTCACTTCTTGAGCAGACCACTGCCTGTCATAATTGATATTGTACAATTGATTACGTGTTGTTTAGCTCTTCTCTGCAGTTGCAAGCACAGGATCAGCCTTAATAAAATGAAACTTCTAAAGGAGACATGCAGTATAATATTCTGGTTTACATGTCTTTTAGCATAGTTGCATTCATATTTCTCACCTGTGCAACAGTGGATAGTATTTAATGCAGTTTTCATTAATATAATTTAGTGAAGTATTTAAGTATTATTCATATCTTTATCTTTCTTTCAGTTCAGTTAAATCTCTAATCCAACTCTAACCCATACAACAAGCTATTTAGAGAAATGTGCCTTACTTTCAAAGAAAGTACCATGTGGACATGAGCACTTGGGAACTCAAGCACATTTCAGAATCTGAGCTCCTGTTTTTAGCAGGAATATCTTATATGTAAGTGTTAATGTGCTTAACTTTACTGGTCTCTAGAAGAGATTTTTGTTAATATTGTCTGCTATTATTAGAAATTGTTTTCCTTTAGATGCAGGGACATAGGTGACATGGAACTACCAGGGATGCTGTGTTTTTAACAGAGTATGGGAAACGGTACATCCTCTTGTACCTTGTATGGGGGGACAGTTCCACAAATTCTCGCTATCACTGTGCTGCTGCTGGTGATAATAAATTCTCAAAGTAATGTTCCTTTTAGAAGTTTTAAAAGATCATAGTATTAGTACTTTTTTCTGTAAGCAGAAATGATATAGAAAGAGTTCAACTTAGTCATCATTACAAAATAAGAGGGCTTTAAGTTGAATCCTTGGGGATTCTTATAATTTCTGTTATGTTGCTTGGTAAAGAAATGGCAAGCAGGAACAGAATAAAAGTTTTCAGTTTCTCTTTGTCCTCTGATTACACCAGGTCAGGATTTCCAGAGTAGACATGCAGTAGTTTAGTGAGAGATAGTAATACAATCAAGTTCTACTCTCGTGCTTCAGCTCCAAGTTGTACATGCACTGTGGTTTTCTCACATAGAGAATACTAATGTTAATCAATGTTTTAAGTTTGGCTGTTCAAAACAAGCAAAAAACTCCCAAACACGCTCCAAGTGCTAGAAATGTAGGAGCAAACATAATGTAATATGGAATGTGTGCAGAAGAATTGTGTGGGAGTTTAACAAATTAATTTAAATCTGGGGGGATGTGTGAATAAAATAATACACTGTGACCTGGTAACATTAATCTTCAAATGGTAAGCCCTTTATTTGGTGTTTTCCATTTCCTGTCCAAATCTATATATACACGTGAGTTTTAAAGCCTTGCATGTTAGAGAGGACAGAGCTGTCCTCTGTTCTAGGCTAATAAGACCTTGTAAGGTGTTTTACATTAAGTGTGTGTACATATATGGCATATATCCACGTGGGTATACACAAACATAGAAAAATGTTATATGTAAAAATACATATATAAAAATATATGTGTAGCCTTTTATATATAACCTTATATTCTGAGGAGATATTTCTTTGTGTATGCATTTTTTTTACTGCTTTATGTGATGATATGCTTTTTATATGAAAAAAATCATAAATTACATTATTTTTTACATTTATACATTAATTGGAGAGATATGCCAATCCACAGGTACTCAGAACTATGCAAATAATGCTACTCCTTGCTGAATGAAGGTGTATGCATTGGTCTTGTTTCTTTTGAGTTGCATGTGTATCTGCTTGTAGTAGCTCAGCTTTTCCGGTCACATAAGCATCACCACAGAGAACAGAAGCTCTAAGTCAATATTTTTCTTGTACCAAGAAAGAGTAATAAGGTGTAAGTGCAGGAACAGAAAGTTGTGAGTTGTTATGGACAGTAGACCAGGTTGCTTCCTTTCTGCCATGTTTGCCAGTTGCCTCTGCAACTTGGTAGCAAAGGAATCCTTTAAGAATCATGAGATAGAGCTTCCTCATGTTGTCCTTATAGCATTTTGCTGCTGAGAGAAGAACGAGTTTTCACTAGATTTATTCTATTTTTAAGTCCCTATTCTTTTTTGGTTTGACAGGGAGGAAAAGCTGATGGCAAAGCTGTATCATGTCACTAATTAATCAGGATCTTAACCTGCAAGGTATTTTCACACAAAGAACTAAGGAAAAAGGGGGCTTTCTCCCAGCATTATTTGTGGAAGTGGAGAACAAACCCCTACATTTTAGCTGACTCCTTTTGCTCTTTATATTTATCCATATGTATCTTAACTAAAGTCAACAGGATTGTGGATGTGACCATTATGATATAAAAGCATCTACTGAGGCAGAAATGAGGACTTATGCTTTTACTTGATTAGAACATAATCTGTATAAACTAAGTTTTATCTATATTTATGCTATTTAAAATAAAAATACTCATGAAAGAATTCATCATAGGAGACGTTGTCAGTTCTAAAATAAGAGATTACTCAATGAGAATGGTATACATGCAAACTCCTTTTACCCGAGGACTGGATTCAGTGATCAATACCTCTTCTAGTAGTATGTTCCTGTGAAAGCTAAGAACAGCATGTTCTTGGAAGTATAATTCACAGAGTGGGCCACTGTTCCTACCCTTTCCCCCTGCCATGTCCACCCAGATTCATTCAGAGTGGTGTTGCCATTTGTCTCATGCTGACAGTTAGTCACGTCCAATGATTTGTTAATTTTTGCCACTTTAGGAAGGAATTGGCTAAAATACAAACACTAAGTGTCAAACAGGAAGAAAATACATCTTAAGAGCCTCATAGGTACTGAATTGCTTGAGCAATGAAACCCACTCTTCTGGCTTAATACAGAGAGAGATATTTTATTCTTTTTTAAATTGAATTCTGATTTTAATGAACTGGCAGAACTGCAGAGCATGTTCTTAAATCAGTAAGGTGTTTATTTTGGTTTTCTCAAAGTTCCAACTGTCACAGCTCAACAGTGGGAAAAAATTATGAAGCATTTCAAAGTAAAGCTATTATTGGCAACGTCAGTGCTTTAGCTGTAATTTTTATCATTGTGAATTCCTTTTTTTTTAATACAGCCAAGCAGAACCTTTCTACCTACCAATCTTAAATGCCAACACATTTAGCATTTTAATTGGCGCTGAATAATGTGTGTATTTTGACAGAAGTTTGTAATAGAACACTGATTAAAATAAATGATTTTTCAAGACTGTGCCAGGCCACTCCAAAGTTAACAGTTCTTGGGTATTTGTATGTGATTCTCGAATTTCTCAGTTTCTGCAGTTCCCTACTGTGAGTTCTATCACAGTAAACTGTAAAACTCAACTGGAGTGCAAAGTTATACTAGTGTTGCTAAAGCAATTTTTGAAAATCCCACCTCTGAACTAAGCTCAGCAGCACCCAGTATTGTGTTCACCTGAGCAAAGTGGACAGCTTGTACTAATCGTGAGCATTGAAATAGCTCAGTGTAGGCTTTTGCTTTTTTTTTTCCAGGTGTTACATGAAACCTACCAGAAGCACATACATTTGATTTTTCAAGGAAAATTTTGAAGCTTCATTTTCTCCTTACCGGATTTTCTATGACACTGTTGTTCAAACGTTTGTTCATCATCTGCTATAGATGTAACATTTTATTAACAAAAACACTGATCAAATGCTGAGGAATGGTATTCCTCTATTACATAATAAAATTCTTTTTTCCTGGCTATGTATACATTTTTTTTTCCTCCTCCCTAATAGTAGCACCTGGCTCTCAGGCATTGTCTTCAAGCAGTTGTGTACAACTTTGGACTCAGTAGAGCTGGATTGCTAACTTTGTTTCTAATGCTTTTTACTCTGTAATATTTTCTTGTATATAATTTGGGTGAGATTGTTTGCTCCATAGAAGTACGAGTAAAACCCCAATGGTATCGTCAATAGCCACCCAGTCAAGCGATTTACCCTCGTGTTGTTACCTCTGCTCTGAAGGGAAGTCAAAGCTTCTAGATCTCAGCTAACGAGAAGATTTTGTCGAATCATAGAATGATTTGGGTTGGAAAGGGCCTTAAACCTCATCCAGTTTCAACCCCCTGCCACAGGCACGGGTACCCCCTACTCAACCAAGTTTCTCCAAGCCCTCTCCAATCTGGCCTTGAACACTGCCAGGGATGGGACAGCCACAACTTCTCTGGGCAGCCTGTTTCAGTGCCTCACCACCCTCACAGTGAAGGGCTTCTTCCTAACGTCTAATCTAAACCTACCTTCTTTTAGTTTAAAATTATTCCGCCTTGTCCTGTCACTACAGGTCATTATAAAAAGTCACTCTCCAGATTTCTTGTACACCCCTTAAGGTATTGGAAGACTATCATGAAGTCTCCCCTGAGCTTTCTTTTGTGCTGGCTGAGCAAGCCCAACTCTCTCAGCCTGTCCTCTGATCCTCCTAAAGACTTGCTCAAACAGGTCCACATCCTTCATATGCTGGGAGCCCCGGAGCTGAAGTACTCCGCGTGAGGTCTCATAAGAGCAGAGTTAGAGGGGCAGGATCACCTTCTTTGACCGGCTGGTCACATTCCTTTTGATGCAGCTCAGGATACAGTTGATTTCTGGGCTGCAAGCGCACGCTGAAGCTGGCTCATGTTGTTTCTCATTGACCAACACCCGCAAGACCTCCATAGGGCTGCTCTCAATTAATTCCCTCCCCCCAGTCTGTATTTGTGCTTGGAATTGCCCTGACCAAGGTGCAGGACCTTGCACTTGGCCTCGTTAAACTTCATGGGATTTGCACTTCCCCACCTCTGAAGCATGTCCAGGTCCCTCTGGATGGCGATTTTACTGTGAAATCTTTGTGTGGACACCTTGCATCTGCTATCAGTCTGTAATGGGAGGCAAACTAGGTTTGTCTATGCAATAAAGTTTTATTGGCACTAGTTATGTTGGTACAAAGTACCCAAAAAATTAATTCAAACCATAGCACTGATGCTGTTACCCTGTTAAAACCCATTGGTACAGGTGCGGCTGTGCCAATAGAAACAAGCTTCTCTTGGTTTTGATTATAGCTTTTAAAGAAGGTTGTGTGTAGATAATGTATGAGTACATACTTACGTATGGGCTGGCAAACATCTTCTGTGCTACTTCTACACCAGGGGGCTCTGTTAACGTGCTATGTGTAGGTGCACGAAGGAAGGCTCTGCAGTGTAGAGATTACACAGGTTCTGTGCAGCAGTCTCCCACACTTGTGAAGCATCAGGTCCTTGGGTTGTGGAGACTGGAGCACAGAGACTGCAGCTCTTACTGACTTTCTGCAAGGTTAGCAGGTGATTACTCATATCCTTCAATCCTTTTCTTTGTCCTGCAGAGTCTATGTTTTCAGGATTTTGTCTTCAGTAATTTTTTGTTCATTCTTATTGAGAGGTGGGTTTAAGACAAAATGGATTCCTTTACCTCTTCTCATTATTTACAGTGTAACTTGATCAAGATCAGTTTTGCCTCAACAGGTTAAGTAGAAGCGATGCTTGTCTAAGAGAAATCAATCACATATTGTAAAGTATATGATTTTTTTTTTTCCCCTAGGCATAAACATACCTTCAAGAATAAGAAATTCCTTTGGGTTTGTTGAATGATCTCTTTTCATTGTAAGTTCATTTTGAACAATAACAATGAATACACTAGGTGACTTTGTCAGGTCTTTGAAGGCGATAGATGAGGTGCTAACCCTTATATATATTTTAGGACTCTGCACAATAAATCGTACTGTTACTAGCTATTGTTTCTTGTGAAGTTCAGTTAGACTTACTCAGCTAGCTATTGGTCTAAAGAAGAGACTTTCAGTCAGTTTCTTAAGGAGGGGAAAGACAACAGAAAGAAGTCATGAGCAAGCAATCCAGAAGAACAGTTGTCATTTCTGTGAGTAGATGTGTTCCTGGTGAGGATGCTCTGCTCTCACTCACGCTCTGAGGTAACTCTGCCTCCTGCCCTCCACATTTTTGATGCCCTCTGTAAATCTCCACTGTCTGCTACTTGGAGGATAGGGAGTTTGCCCACGTGCTAGGAAAGTCCTAGGAATTTTTACTTCTGTTTCTATTCATTATGACTTGTAGTATCAAAACTAGCAGAACATTTTATTTATAGTATTAGAAAGGAGGCCTTGTCCATATAGGGTTATTCATTTGCTGTCATTATTTCACTTCTAGTATCTTATTCATTATGTTTAAAGTTTTTGCTACAAGTATTCTTCCAGCCCTCCTTCAGCTTTTCCCTGCCTTAGTATGGATAAGAAGATCAAGCACGGCATGTAAGAAAATTTGTATTTGGACTCTATATAGGTAAAAAGAAGTTATCACTTGAAGCTTTAGTGTTGATTTTAGCTGTAAAATGTTCCCTTGGATGTGCACGCATGCAATTTAAAATAATTTGTCTAAATTAAAATTGGCTGTTTTATTTTGTAATTGTGAATAGTGGGAATGTTCCTGTGTTTTCATGTTATCTGTCTTCAGCTTTACAAAGTTTCTTGCTGAAGCTACACTGAAGATCATTTATCACCTTCCTTTACCTTTATTCCATAGTGTACATATTGGTATTTTTAATGCCTGTGGAGCAAGTATTTCTATAATTTATGAAAGTGTTTGAATATGGCTTATCTGAACTTATATTTAGAATTGATTTCCTGGCAGGGAAATTCTCACCTTTCGAAATTGAACCTCTTATGATTTCTATCTAGTTTGTGTTGCATGTTCATGACATTTATTTTTTTTATTTATTAACTTTTCAGCAATATTGCTTGTTTTGTGAGGGAAATCCTTAGATTTCTCTGAGGGTAGTGGTTTGATTAGAACATTTGAGGGCTCTGTGTTTTTTTTCTTAACTTACAAGCTGTAGAGCTACTGTATTTAGCTGAAAATGCCTGTTTTGCTGAGGAATGCAGTCTGATAGTCTAGCTTGGTTTGTTGGCTATCAGTTTGTATCCTGATACCACTACTCATGGTCAGGATCTAAACTGAAGTATGTGCTGCCTTTAACGATGAATTCAGTGCCACAGAAGAGGAGGCAAGTATTTCCTTGTCAGATTAGATGAGGTGCACTTATATTAAGTGCTTTCAATTTTTGGTTTTAGTTTGGACATTCTTTTAAGAGCTAGAGAAGACTGAGGTGCGTAAGGAGCTATGAAAGACTGAATTAAGTATGAAATTCTGTGTTAGGAGTTGCTCTGAAAGAGGTTTGCTCAAGCTAGAAATGCTTGTTAGAGCTTTGTTTTAGACACACTGCATAGTTTATCTGTATTTACTGCTTGAATGTAAAACTTTAATTAAACTTTGCAAATAAATTATACCACAACTACCATGTCAGAGAACAAGGAGCAGAGGGTTTCAGAGCCAGGCACATGGCAGGTTTTTGCTGTGCTGATTCATGTGCTTGTGAGAGGAGAGGAAATGAAGAATGCTCTCATCAGCTGAAACTACAGGGAAGTTTTCTGCAGTAGAAACTGATAAAACAGATTGTCATTTAACATACTCAGTGTTAGCCTAATGGATCAGAGAGTTCTGTTTTATGTGGATCACTTACTGACTAGAAAAAAAAAACAACATTTCAAAGCAGTAGAAATGATCTGTGAATAATTATGGCCTAGAAAAAAAACAGAGGGGAAAAAAATCACACAAATGGTTCAATTTAGCTTATCCACAGTGAACCATTTTTGTTCCAGGGTAGGTTCACAAGATGGAGGAAAAAGCAGTGATAATGATAGTACTGTTACTTCTCCTGAGAAACTTCCACTGATTTCATATAGCCAAAACCCACAGGAAATCAAGGTCTGGTAAGGTGGAAAAGTACTGTTACACCTCTGATCTTTGGTCTGTTTGAGCCTAATGCCCTACTTATGACTAATTGTTTGTAGTTGTTTTAATCACAGCATCAGAAATGTTTAGTACTAGTAGGCAAACGTACCATGTGTTCAAAATTTAAAGGATTATTTTTAAAAAGCAGACCATGCCAATTTTTGTGATTCATTAGGAAGCTTACCAATATAACTTTTTCATATAAGCCCATCTTAATTATAAGAACATTAAGATAGATACTCATTTGGAAGCTGTTGTCTAAATTTTCTGTATTCAAAGCCCTTAGAAGACTGAAGACTAATGATTTTCAGTTGAGTGACAGAGACGTATCTTTTTCATATCTTTTGAATATGAACAGGAGATTCTTTTTCTCTGTAAATAAAAATGCTCAGGCATCTTTATAAATGGATGCATTTTACTCAGATTCTACTCGTAAACATCATGAAGTGAAGGGATACTGGGGTGCAGTGTTTGTTTCTATCTGATCTGTGAATGCTTCATGGAAAAACATTTGGGAATAGGCAGGGGTGATAAGGTTATGTGTAAGGTTTTTTTCACAAATTGATTAAGTACCACCCACAGAGTTTTGGCTATTTTGCTTGACAGAAAACAAAGATGAGCAATTATGGCTTGCTGTTTGTGACATCATTTATGAGCTAAATTTAATTTTCTACTGAACATCCGCTGGTAGTGTCATGGTAATAACTTCCTATGGATTAATTAAATCTGTTCCTTCTCTTTCTTATTTGTAACTCTGATGAAGTTGCCCAAAGTGAGTCCATTTTATTACTAATGGGCTGTAAATGGAAATACTGTACACATGTTAATTTTCTTCTTAGCTTTGCTTAGAAGTAACAATTTAAAATTGATTGCCTTTTTCAAATTTATTCTCTCAAAATAAGCTATAGCTCCGAAGTCTCTCAGAAGAGTGGGGTTTTTTAATTATAAGACATATTTACTACATTACTGGCAACATATAGAATTGTTGTTTATGAATTGGTAGTTTTTAGAATACTTTAGAAACGGGGCTAATTTGAAGGAAAGGGAACATCTAGTTCTTGAAACACTGTGTAAAATAGGCTGTGGGGTAGAAAGAGTTTCCTTAAATAGAACTTTCTTGTAAAAGGTTATGGTGAATGAAAGTGGTGGACATGAACTGATCAGTATCCAAAAGTAAAGGAAATCTGGTGACACTGGTGTCACTCCTTTAGAACAAGGATTTGGCATTTGAGCATTGCAATAGATTTCAGCAGGTCTGGACTCTTCACTGAGCTGAAGAAGACTGTAAATTTAGATACTAGGAAAGGTTAAAATACAAAGCAGGCACCTCAAGGATATAGCAGCATACTTGATGTCTGGCAACATTTAAAAATCTCTAGAAACTTCCAGAAGATGATAAAATAACACCCATTTTGGTGCAACTTAGATTTCAAAATTTGAAAGTCTCATTTAATTTCTCAATAATTTTGAAAGTTATTTGCTTATCTGTATTTGATCCTTTCAGATTTGACAAACATCAAGGTGTTTGCCTTATTTGTGTTAGCACTTTTGTATCACGTCCCTGTAAGTCTTCGAGTATATAACAGAAGAATTTCAGTTTCCTTCTTAACCCACTAAATTACAAGATGACTTTTCCAGTACTCTGACTTGGCAATGTTGGTGGCAGTTTACTGAGGTATAAGGCATCGAGTTTTGGATCAATTTTACTGTAAGAAAAAAATGTTAGGTGAGATTTTTAGTAACTTAGTGTTTGCTCTGTTTACCTGAGTTGACAGCTTTCCTCCTTGGGCTGGAAGAATCTGTTTAGGTTGGCTTTAATAGCACAGTTTGCAATCTCTTTAACTGAAATCTCAACTTTATTTTCATTGTGAAGTACAGCAGGCTTATTTAAAAAGGAACCGAGAAATACCAGCCTCAGAGTAGAATTGTTCTAGAAGAACCTCTCAATGTCTAATAACCACAGATTGGTTTCCCCTCTTGCTTGATTAATTCATTTTTTTAATTAAAATCCTAATACTTCAAATCACAGGCAGCAAATTTTTAATTTGAGTGCCACTGAATGTTCAATCTATTGTTCATTAAGTACTTGAGAATTAATAGATTATCCTTAGGACACTGAAAATGCCAAGCAGAATGCCTTTAATCAAAATCAGTATCAGTTGAAGTTTACGGTTACATCTCTTTTGGCTGTGTTATTTAGTTACTTGTGCCATTCAAAGGGCGAGAAAATTAATGTACTTCCCAAAACATTAGTACAAGTATCTTTTCTGATTTTAGGGAAACTACATTATGTCTGTTTCCACTGAGCTTATTGATAATGGTGTCTCGGAAAACATGGGTTCCAGCTTGGGTCTTTCTTGCACTTCTGAAACTCACATCCTTATTTCCCTTCAGAGCAAAGGGGTGTGAACTTACAGAGCAGTGTTAACCTCAGGTGGGAATCTCTGGCAAATGATTCCCTGAAGCTGTGAGGAACTTAGTTACTTCTGAGACCCCTACCTCTTCATTAGGATTGATTAAAATCAGCAGTGCCAACATTTTCAGAGAGCACATACAGGTGTCTAAACGAATAATTACATAAGCTTTACAAATTGTTCCTGCACCAACTGGCTTTTCATTGACACTTCCCTCATCAGCAGCCTGTGTTTCATAAAGTATGTGATAAATGGGCAGGTTTACTGCTGCCATGCAGAATATATAACTCTTGAGTTCTACCTGTCTTTCCTGCAGTGTATCCCATCTACCCTGCCTCCAATTTTCCTGAAGTTTGTCACAGCTTGATCGGTGAGGCCACTACCTCGCTGTCAGGTTTAGCTAATGCTGGTTGAGGTTTTGAAGCTTCTAGGCAAGCAGTCAAGATTTGGAGACAGAAGCAAGGTTTTATAATCTCACCATCTTTCTATAGAAATCTCATTAAGAAGTCTATTCTAATGGACTCTTATGTCGTAGTTAAATACAAGGATGTTCTTCATAGTATGATTGGTTATTAGGCACGAATTCTTTAATGTGCTGCAATACTCTTTTCTTTAACATTTGAATGCCAAATTAAGCTTAATCTTTTCTGTGTTAATCAGCATTTGAGACTATCTCCATCTTTTGATTTACTAAGTGTGACAAAAAGCTCCCATTAATCCTGTTTCACAAGGACCTCAGGTATAACTTGGTAAGTCAGAAATAACCCAGTGAATCTGAGCTCTTCTAGGATTGTACTAATTTCATATAATGAAATCTACAAAGGGAAGATATGGGCAGTCTTAAGATGCAGTAATTCTGTATACTTCATGCTCATCTCAAAGTGCCTGGGATACATTGTGAGACACAATATTCTGAGACACTTGGAACACTTTCTTTTGCAGACTTCTAACACTTCAGAGCAAGAAGCTAAAGCAATGTAAAATTACATGGGCATTCCTTTTTTCTGCCTTCCTTGTCCAAATTTCAAACCATTTGTATTCTATTTCATCTTTTGTTAACATAACAAGTGAGCCCTTCACAATGTACAGTTCTCTGGAATAATTTTAAGTTGACATCACAAGATTTTTCATATTGAGAAGAAATTGGAATTCGTGGTACTGGAAAGAAAGATGTAATTAAACCATCTAGTTAGAAGTGGGGAAGTTATGGTTCAAATCCTTTCTCCTATGAAGTTTTTATTAATTTTATCCCCTTACGTATAAAATAAAACACCTCTTAGGGGAATAGGGCTTACCTGCTCCTGACTGAGCATCATAATCACTGCACTAAAGCTGCTTTCTGTTGACCAGTAGCAAAACCCAAACAGATGGATGGAGACAGTACCCTTTCTACCATAGTTTCACACCTTTAAAAGGCAACAGCCTGGCTGACAAAGCATCACACTGTGAGCCATGAATTTAAATAGCTTAGGCCAGTTCTCTGTAGTCCAATGCAAATGTTAGAACCTTTGAGACATTCTGTAGAACAGCCTAAGTTGTTTAATGTTTAAAATCTGTAGTTTGATGTCTAGCACACTTTTATTTTTTGACACAACCCAGTATCAGTACAAATCACTGATGGATTTCAGTAGTGGTTGCGTCAGCCCTTTATTACTTGACATGCTTAGTTCGTTTGCATAAATCGGTCAGCAAGCACAGAAGAGTGCTGAAAGGGAACTGGAGGTTTCTTCTAGTTCATTTAGCTGTTTCTTTTGTCATAGTGAAATCAATGAAAGTGACATATCATCAAATACCATGGTGCTTGAAAAACCTGAGAAGGATTTCATGTGGTTTTGTAGTGTTGTAAGTTAAATATAGTATAGAAGTATATGCATGGGTATCTCCCCCTATCCCTATCAGTCCCATGCTCTGCACACCAGGGGTTCTTGCTTGGGGGCTGACACCTGTCTTTGCAGAAATGCACAGTGGTACATTTAACCTAGAGAGGGTGGTGAGTCTTTCTTCTTTGCCTTCCTCTTCCTAAGACACAAAACCCTCTTATCCCACCACAATCTCTGGTATCAGCTGTACCCATCCCTAAACCCATGGTCTTCTACTGCCTCTGTCTGTGTGGCATTTTTGGTTTGCTGTTGTGCTTTGCTTGTAAAATGAAAAGCCCTTTCAAGACAGATGGTGGACACCACTTGTTTTTTACTTAGTTCTCTCTCATTGACGTAGATGCCGCAACACCAGCACTTAGGGGGGAAAATATTTTGTAGAATCTGCAACAGTGAGTTCAGAGAACAGAGCTTTTTAGTTGATCGGGACTGTGCAAGATGGCACTGAAGACACAGGAATAGTATTGTGAATAATCCAGCACTATGAGTTCCTGATAATATTGGTATAATTTAGTATTACTTATATTTAAAATTATTACATTATTGCAGGCGTAGTATTTCATCCAACATTCTCTGATCCTGCCTGATTCAAAGGCAGGGTCAACTACACATAAATCTTTCTTGACAGAAGATCATCAACACGCCTAGGTAATCTTGTAAAGGTTTGTCATTAATTCTGCCAAGCACTTTACATTCTGCAAGGTAATTTTATAGACTTAGGAGATTTTTTTTTTTTTTTTTAATGGCCAACAATGATTTTAAGACTTTCTTTTGAAAATCTGTTCAACTTTACAACACAAATATATTCCAGGTACATCATAAAAAATGTGCATTTTAAATATGTCAAATAAGACTGAAACTTCCCCTTTGCATAGCTTAATGGATAGTGTCATCAGTTGTGATTAAGTTTCAGAGAAGCAGTTAAATTGTAACCATTTATACGTCTCATAAATGTTGTGGATATTGTTGTTGGGAGGATCGTGCTCTCTCACCCACAAGCAAAGTTTATACATCAAAGTTATTTCCCTCTTAACTTTGCATTGTGTGGGTCTTTTCTGTTGTTATCTCCTCCCTTTTTCTGAAGGAATCAGTTTCTCAAAAAGTAATGTCAGTGAGTAAACAACTAAAAACTATTTAATTCTTTTATGCTGAAAAAGGAAGTTAATTCATACTAAACAAAGGTTTCACATTATGAAGCTGGACGGAACCCTTGTGATCATCTAGTCATACGCAGATTTTTCATCCATAAGGCTGCTTTGAATGAATTCCTTTGTAAACTCAAGTTACCTTTTTGAAGAAAATGCCAGTCAGCAGTAGTACTCATTGTAGCTTTAATTCAGGCTCTAGTAGTACAGCATGTAGTTCCTCAACACTATGTACCTGAAACATGTACCTAAAGGCTGCTGAGATTTCTCTTGTTGCCTCATGCACCACAGCTGAAATTCTCTCTTAAGTCCAAATGAAATGAAATGCTAAGAATTGGACCTGGTACAAGATGCAAATCTGAAACCCCTTGTATGTGTGCATCTATGTGTAAATAGATATTTTTTTCCCTTTTTTTTTAATTAAAAGTCAGACTTTCCCATCTTCTTATATGGTTCCAATTAAATGAAGACAAAGGAAACTAAACTTTCAAATGGTGTTTCTGTATTCAAGGATTATGTCAGCACTGAAGATGTGCAGAATCCCCCTGATTCAGTCTTGGCAACAAGTTCAAAAAGGAAGTTAGAGAATGAGAGTGAATCAGCTGTGCCTAATGTGAGCAAGCAAACAGGCATCTCCCCCTCCCTGGGTAACACTTTGGAGCACATTGTGGAGCAGCTGGATGTTTTAACTCTAGTAAGTATGCAATAACAGATTAACACTTGCAGTGGGAAAATGATAATGCTGTCCGTAGGCAAAAAATCCCATGAACCATGTTTCTAAACCAGAACATTAAAGTCTGAGGTTATTTTGAATAGTTATATAGTCAAGTGACCGTTCTGTTTTTTTCCTTTCAGCAAATATTGATCACATTGTGTTTGCTAAGTAAGAGCTTCCTGCTACGTAATCATAAATATTATTGTTGTATTTTTAACTCAGGAAGAAAAGACTCACTGTTTTTTAGTAGTGAAATCTAGCATTGATTTGCCAGAAGCCAGTTCTTTAGCAGATTCCAGCTTGAACAGTCATGTGTTAGCAGGGCATGAACAAAACAAATTTGTAATGTACCATTAAATACTTTTTCAAACTTAGAGTTTAAGGTGTTTGGTAGGAATCTAAGCAGTGGAATAATTCCTAGTGTCAATGAAACTCCCCAAATACTGATCTCCAGCAGTGATTCTGAGTCACTTGTTTGCAAATGCTCAATGCTTCTTTTTAGTAGTCCAGATTTAGCCAATCATCTGTGTTTTAAGATAATACTCTGAGGTCTGTCATATATTAACAGTAAACCAAATGAAAAGGGACTGACTATTGCAAAACTGTGTTGTTTTGCAATACAGAATAAGAAATACGGAATAAGAAATCAGTTTTGGGAAGTGCGAACTCAAGCTGTCAGTTGAAAGTCATTTGTGTTGTAAGTTGGATTTAAAAGAAACTGCCAGCCTCTGTCCAGAAACCTTTTCTGATGAGTGCAATCTCCTGGAGAATGCCTTTTAATAGCCTTTTTTTTTTTTTTTTTTTTTCCCTCACTTCCTGTTTTTGGGGATGCATTAGAAGTTTCTTTTAGGTTTTTTTGGAAGATATCATTTGGGGTCAGCACTGATGGCTGCTTTCCTATTGAAATATGGATGCAACTTTCACATAGTATTTCAGAGTAATTTATAGATGTATATATACATTGCATGCTCTCAGAGAAAATGTTTTGTGGAAAACAATTTTAAACCTTTAGACAAACTCCGGAGATACAAACCCATTATTTTTAAATACAGTTGTAAATAGCAGAGTCATTTTAGGATATTTTTTCCTGTTGAGTTAGAATGATTCTTTTTATGTTACTGTGTTGCACACTTGTAATAATGTGTGAGTAATACCAAACCAATTGAAATTATTGCCCTCTTCATGCAGACTGTGTCAATCCTGGAACAACGTCTTACTTTGACCGAAGATAAATTAAAAGAATGTTTAGAAAATCAGCAAAAAATGTTACTTGAAGAAAAACAGGAAGCATAAAAGATGAAAACGAACTGTACTGATTAATATGTGTCATATATTCACAAGGAAATAATAACTGTTACTTCACTGGATTTTGCTATAAGCAAAAAAATATAAATCCTTCTTCTCTAACAAGTCAATGTAATAAACGAAATAAAAAAATACACAACACATTTTAAGCATTGGTAGCAAGCAGATAGTCTGTTTGTATATTTAATAAAGTGCAGCTCAGCCAAAATTAGTGTTTTCTGAAATCATTCCCAAGACTCTTATTTCAACCTAATAAGATCTTTGACTACAACTAAGCAACAAACTACGTATTTTTAGATGAATAGCAATTATTATGGAAGTGCACTGTGCTGTTCTTTTAGCTCAGGTAAGGATTGTGAAAATAATGCTCCTTGTGCTAAGGCAGCATTACTCAAGCACCTAAATTAAATAAGACCTAATTAGCCCTAATTCCAAAAATGCCAGAGGTTTAGTTTGTCCCTTACATACTCTCAAATATTTTAGCAAAAAGTACTGACAGTGACTCTATATCTTTTAAATGTTTTAGTGATGATTACAAGATGTGATGTAAAAACTTTGAGTTACAAGTATGAAAATGAAATCACTTAAACTTTTGAAACTATAACTGCATGTGTGAATTCAGCTGCAAGACTGATGGCAGTCAAACACTTCTGCTTATCTCACCACCATCAGAATTCATGTTTCATATTTAGAAAAATAAAAATCAGATTCATACTTCTGAATAATGTATTTGAACCAAACACAAAATGGTGCAAAATCTAGATCATAAATACAAAAGAATCTCGTCTCTCAAGGTCTTTCACAGGTACTCATCATTAATGAGGAACTTTGCAAAGACTTTGCAATGTATGATGATTTTGGTTTTATTTTTAATAAAAATTAAATTTTTAGAAAGACAATTGTAGGTGTTCTTTTTTAATAGAAAACATCTATGCTTCTTTATGTCTACCTATTATTATTTAAATGGCAACTGCAGTAAACCTGTTGTAAATCCACAATCAAAACTAGGTAGTCATCTATTTCTGCAACTGCGCATTTTGTATGTTGAAATATAGGACACTTGAAATGGGGGGAGCACTTTAATCCAATTCTGCAACTGACCGTATATAGACAAAACCCATTTCCCAGGCTGAACCTCATTAACGTCAATAGAGTTCAGCTTAAGTCCAGAAGCAAACTGGAATATAGCAAATACTATAGTGGTTCGAGCCAAAGCAATGAGCAAGCCATTTTTCTATTATAGCTTTTCATTTTCTCTCATAGTAATCACCTTCAGGTAGCCAGACATCATCTCCCTTGGTAAATTCTGGATTTTACTAGTAAGTACTACATAGTTTCAGCTCAGTCTGAAGTAGTCCTATTTGTCACGATGAACAAGTCTCTCCCCTTTAAAAATTTTAGCTGCAACTGTTTTGATGCAACTTTCTAGCCACAAATTTTTATTTCTATATATTCCAGCGTAAACAGCCTGACCTTTGATTATGCAATTGTTTGTAATGGTATATAAGGCATAGTTATGTAAATACTGTCTTTTAGGTTAGATGTACTTTGCTTTATGCATTTGCAGATTCTGGTCTTTGCTTTTTCTTGGCTCCATTAGAAGGTACAAAACCATGTACCTTTTGAAATCCTTTTATTTTTTGTTTTCTCCGAGTGATCTCTCTATATATATGCTTTAAACCTGTACAGAGGTTTTTTTGTTGTTGTCGGTTTTAAGCTTTTCAGGATTATTTATCAACAAGATTTGGAAATTTCTTTTACTTCTGTTTTTTTTAGTAAAATCCCTGCTGAAATTTTCCTTTCTGCCTTAGCTCTTACCACTAATCCTTCCTTTTCAGCACCTATTATCTGGAGCATTTACTACTTAATCCAGTTTATTCCTCTGCTGTTTGTGAATCTGGTGAACTAACATAACATTTCCAAATCAAGATATGTTCTCTCATTCTCTCAGGTGATTTCTTGATATTGAAATTCCACATGCATGACATTTGGGGTGTGTGTAAAAGTAGAGATGGTTGTTTCAGATCAGGATGGAGGCATTTTCCTTAAGCAAAATCTCTTTTAGCTATTTTTTTGGCTTAAAGCCAAATTTTTCAATTCTAAACCCTAAATTTTTGGCTTTCCTAAACCACAACCAGCTTACATTATATTTCTTTTAAAGCAGCAGTGATGTGGGCTAGTTATCTAATTCTTTTCATTCATATAATATCAGATAAAGCTATGGAATAGGAAAGCTTCCTTTAAAAGCACCTGAAGAGGCTGGTTAAACTCTCAGAAGCATTTACTTTAGGCTTTGTGCTCTGGCAAATAACTGGTGACTTGACTGATTTGAATTATGTTATAGAGCTGGAGGAAAATAACTGCTGTTAGCCTTAGTTGTGCTTCCTCAGCGTGTGGAAACATAATTGTACAGGTCTTTAAATGACTAGGAAAAGTATATCTGTACTGCAGGCTGCAATGAGGTACTGAAATTCCATACGTGTTCTAAACAGGCTGAACCAGGTACTTGATGCAGTCCAGCTTTCCTCAAGCCAAGTTATCCCTCTGATAGTAAATGTAAATAGACCACATGGAGAAAGAGTGCTTTCAGTGCCCAGGACAGCTACTGCAAAAATGGCTCAATTACTTATTAAAAGTAGTAACACCAGTGTCTGAATGATGTGCAGTAGATCCCCATGGGGCTTGGGTGGGGAGAGAAGGTGGCATTTGGAGTAACCTCTCCTGCTGGCATCACTGGGAGATTGTCTCTGGAGGAACCCAACTTCAGTTTCCTGAGGTGTCAAAGCATGATGCAGTAGCTCAGCCACTCATTGTATGTGCTCCTGCAAGTATTTCAAACCTGAAATGCTCTTCCAAATGGAAAGAAATGCTGCCAGTTACTACTGTGCCTTTAATTTTATTTGTAATTCCCATTAAAGTTTAGTAGAATTTTAATGGCATTTTTATCTTGGCTATTACATAAAGCATGATATTGAGGCAATAAGGGTATTTTTCTCAGTGTTTCTTTTTGGATGGCAATATGCGCTTGCTTTAAGGAGCACATTTAGAGGTTCCTAATTATCACCTTGAGGCAGACACTGAGTGGCTAAACATTGCAATGTTGGGCTGTAAGGCACTTCACTTCTTTTGATCAGAACTTTGAGATTTTCAAATACCACGGCACAATCTGACTGAGCTATCAGTTTATGCCAATAACCCATTGTACATTATGGACCAACCTTACAACTCAAACTGTATTCTGAGTTTTTTTCTATTTTTTGGAGGTTGTTTCATTAATTTTATTATTTTTATTTTTTTTAACACACCACTACATTCTCCGAATTCCCCAGTGCTTTTTACTACTGCTGATAAATTCTTTATAAAATCATGGGTTTGGAAAACTAGTTCCTGGGGGAGAACATATTTGAACATCCCCCTTGTCTCTGAGCTTTTACATATGTAAGATTGTAATTCATTGCTTTATTATCTTTATGGCAAGAAACTTAAACTGTACTTTAAAATTTTGATTCAACTAATCTGGCTGGAGAAATTGTGGCCGCAAAGGTTCTCCTCACCATTTAAGGATGGCCTGAACAGATCCCTGTGGCATAAGGGGTTTGAGAAATGCAACTTCCCACCTTCATTTACGTTTATTTAAATAAATAAATATATATGCTGTACCATTTTTAGGGTAAGCAGGGTGTTTTGGTTTTTTCTTCCTTGAAGTCATATTACAGTGTTGCTGAATTATTTGCACTGCCATATCACAGCACAAAACCACTCTTGAGTCTTCTACGGAGTGACAGTAGCTGGGATGTGAATGTATTTCCAGGGACATGGCTTTATATAACCTGTTTACCTTGTAAGACTTGTAAAAATCAGAAACTCTGTACTCCTTGCCCCAAACAATTAATGAATATGTATGTTCACGTTGGATCCAGGAACAGTATGTTCTTGTCAGAGTGCCCCCTCTGGGACTTTTGCACGCTTCGGATGCATAATACAATTGAAGCTGTTTCTTTGTAAGAAAATAGGTTAATGACTTGCCAAAAGGCAGAGATGTTAATTGGAAAAAGTGCATACAAGTCCTTTTCTTTACAAGGTATATGGGTTGCACTTGTTATGACTTGCATCCAAGAACAGGTGTAATTTCAATTGACTCAGCTAACAGGAAGTGCTGAGTACACTCTTCACCAATTTCACCTCAGATTTTACACCCAAGAGAAAAAAAATTCTAACCCAGTCAGTGACCAATAAACTGCATTTATTACCTGTTTCAGAACATATTTGTAACTCAGGGTTGTACTTAAACATTTTCGGAATACGAAAATAAGTTCTTTGAGTATTTATTGGTATCGAAGAATTTTACTGGTACCTTACACAAGACAAAATGTGTCATCCCAAAATATTTCTTTTGGGAGACAGTCATCAGTTCTAGACAAGGTACAAGTGTATTTGTAAACGCAACTTAGAGCAGGAAGATTGCTTATTTTCACTAGCGTGTTTCCTGCCACAAACCTACGCAATCAGGTTCAGGTCTTCACCTTGCCTCATTTAATTTTCCCTGTCATCAGAAGTAAAAACTAATAAAACAAGTGGAAAAAAAACCCCACCCCACATCTTGTGTATCAGGGTCAGAAGAGTTGTTTGATAGTTTAATCATTTGATTCTAAGGGTCTCTTAAGATTTTTTAGGCTACTTGTGAGTCCACTATAGCATACCAGTGGGAGACTTAAGTTTGGATCCATGCACCTAACCTAACCTCATCCTTCAGAAGTCCCTCTCTCTCACATGAAAAGGGGGCTGAGAGTAAAATTCAGCTGTCTGGGAAGCAGCCATTGTCTACACCAGTGTAGGAATGTCTAGTTAGGGAATCCTCTGGGAGTTCTGACATTAATGGTGGTACTGAGTTGGCTGGTGACTGGTGTTACATGATTTTCACACGTGTACAGCAGGGACCTGAGCTTCAGTGCACTTGCAGAGTGCTGAGGATCTTAATGCCACCTAAATAGAGGATTCTGCAACTCAGAGTAGTAGTTCAAGTTATAAGTTCCTTTATGTCTTGTGCTCTTATAGACCTGGCATGGAGGGACCCAACCACTCTTCAAAGCCGCAAAAGAGGAAGCAATTGTCAGAAAAAAAATCAACCATTAGCTATCTTTTTCATCCTTTTGTGCTTTCTATTGTAATGATATAGTACATCTGTCTCAATTTTTTTTCCTTCTCCTAATCCCCAGAGGAAATCCCTGCTCCTTTTACAGAGATAAAACCTTAGGACGAAGTGAAAGTAGCAGGAACTTTAAGTCTGTGCTAGAAGCTGTTCACTGGAGCCTTGCTTGGCCACAGTGGTTGAAGTCAGAAGCTTACAATGATTATTCCAACACCTGCAATGAACATCAATTCTCTCATAAGATTCAGAATGAATTTTATGAGATTCATGAGCAAAGCATGCTTGCAGCAGTTTGCTGTTTACAGGGACTTTATGAACAAGTGTCATAGAGACAGCAGTCTGGGAATGACAAAGCAGCAAAATCCTTTCTCTGATTTCCTCTAAGGAAGATTCAGGTGAGCCAAGTGCAATGGATTCTGCTGCTTCATGCTACTTTCATCTTGCACATCTCATAAAAAAACATTTAAGGTGCGTTGCATTCGGGTGACAAAAAGGACAGGATGCTCCCAGCAGCAATTCTTCCTCATGAGAGCACTTGTTGAACATTTTTTAATCATTCTTTTTATTAATATTTTTACCCTATGATAAGTGCTGGGAGTACAAGACCCAGGATGTTTGCTAAAAAGAGCAATTTGAAAGAGAAAGATGGTACGGTTGGTGATGGTTTCTGACTATGTCCAAGTTCTGCACTGATTACTGGGGGTATTCTGTTAAAATCAAGTGATGCTACACCTAAACCTTGATGTTGTGAGGAAAAGCAAGGCTTAGCTCTTAATCTGTAAGACTTGAAAATTTTTCTATCCATAAGACCAGCTTTCCCTTCTCAGAAAATTTCATAAATGTAATAAAATGCCATTAACTTTTCAGCAGCGAGTGTAATCAGGCAAAGCGTAGTAGATTATAATATTTGACTGTATGTAACTGTGCTGAGTGGTTTCAGTCTGCACTGATGTTTCTCTACAGCTTCATTGCTGAAACAGTGTGAGCTTTTGTGCAGCTCCTGCAATCTATTCAGTATAGACTTAGCCTATAAATAGCTGCGTTATTGAAAGACTGTGAGAGGTTCATTAGAGCAGTTGTGACACTCACTCGAGCCAGGGCTGATACAGTACCACTCCAAGTTACCACAGAGCTTCAGCATGAAGCATGAAGCTGGGCTTTTGGCCATGCAGCAGAGTTGATGCCCCTCCAGTTGTCCCCTCAATCACCCCTGCAGCGGACTCTCACCAAGTACATGGCACTTTTTGCCGGCTCCTGGGACTTCTTTCCAAATGAAAGCACAGCATAGGGGAGCCTGTGTTCATGCCAACCTTATCCCAGTGCAGAGCCAGGATGCAGCCAGGGCGTATGCCGGGGGCTGGGGCTGCAGGACATCCTGCTCAATGCACCTACCCAGCCATGCAGACGCAGGCAGGGAGATTAGTCATCTTAAAATCACACGCAGGCATAAGTACTTTGCTGACTCAATAGGAAGTTGCTGGCTGAAATCAGTGGGACTTCTCACATGATTGAAGTTACATGCTGAAAATGTCTTAATTTTGTGCACTGTATTCCCATGACTGGGGGGCAAAGAAAGAAAATCTGAACACCCTTAAAGGTATGTGAAAAACAAATACAGTTATTTTAACTTGAGTTTCTGGTTAGTTAAAAAGGCACTTTGCTATTTATTTCACAGATACCTGACTTAAAGTCTACCACTTCTGGCTCCAGCAGTCAGGTAAATGAAGAATATTTTGGGACTAGTCCCCAGTTTGTATGCAGGCCCTATCCTATAGCCTTTTGGGTACTCCTGTGGAAGGGATGATAGAATGAGAGATGTTTCCAGTATCATTCAAAACCATAAAAAAGGAAGTATCCTTCTTACAAAGAAAGAAGCTCTTTTCAGCTATTCCAAGCTGTGTCTGTTTTCCACATTTTTCTTTCTCTAAACGCTCAAGTTAGTAATTTTAAAGGAGAAAGTTATGCCCTTGTTACATAATCTGAGTACTGGGAGGAAATTATCTGTATTTTTCTGTCTAATGGATTTGGAAGGAAAAGGGAGGAACAACAATCTGTAATATCTGAAAAATGCTATTCAGAATGAAAATAAAAATGATGGACACAATAAAATTGCTCTATCCCCATCCAGCATCTCACCATTACTTTTACATTTGTGTACACTGCAGGGCAACAAAGCTGAACCTTCAGCACTCATCATGAAGAACCAGACTGAAATGCCTGAAGTCTCATTTTCAAGATGTCACTTAGGAAACAATGTGCAATGTAGCCCATTAACATTAGCTGTGACACACCCAGTTTCTTTATTATTATTATTATTATTAAGGGATGGCTGTGCCATAAGAAGCACTGGCTGGGAGATTTCCAACAGCACAGGTTTTTGTCAGAGAATACCAATTTGTCATAAGCAAAATGTTTCGCAGAAGCGTCTCTGTTTGGATGAACTTCCGATGAAACACAGGCAGGTTTCCATCACAAGCCTGCCTGATTTCCTGCCAGCTTGCCTGGCAGCTCTCCAGGCTCCATGGCTCCGGGACGGCTCTGGAATGAACCTGGGATTCTTCCTGACTTCTTTTTTTGATTATTTTTTTTTTCCTCAATTACAGGGAAAAGGGCTTGGGAGAAATGCACATTGGCTGCTTCTGATTGTTCAGATTTAGCCATTTGGATAACAAGGATGTCACACAGCCCAGTCCCTTGGTTTGTGAGATGGGAGGCCCAGATCAGCCTTTCTTCCCTCCCAGAGAAGCTGCTCAGGTTAAACGGCCTTGGAAGTGAAATACTTTTCGTATCACATAAAGCTTCATTCTGGGTGTTTTCAGCAGCCCTCCTGGTGCAAACATTGTCTGCTCCTATCTACTTTCTAAAATGCCTAATTGCACTGCAGTTTCTCTGTACTAGCAGTGCCCTTCAGCACTGGCTCCTCACCCACTTCTCCCAGGCCAGTTTCTGGTACAGAGGCTGCATCAACCCCTTTAGTGTCTTCTGGGCACTTGTGGCTGCTGGAGTTGTGGATATGCAGTAGTTTATTGGGACTTTAGGCACAGAGATGTACTCTACATAGCTGCCTTGGTGGGTAGCTGCTTGTGCTTTGATTGCTGCTCCCTGGTTTATCTGCTCCATCTTCCCTTGGAGCCAGAGATATTTCTCTATACCTCAATCTGATTTACCTGGGGGTGCTGGTTGTTTCATTTTTCCTGTTTAATGTGGGGTTATCTGAGGGCAGGACCTTCTGCAGGCATCTGCCCCAGGATCCTGGGGGCTCAATAGGTGAAGCAACCTGGGGAAGGCAGAGAGATAACTTCCCCTTCACCTCAGGGCTTATGCTGTAGGCAGTCAACTTTATCTGCCTTTATACTCCAGATTCACAACCTCAAACAACCTCCTGTGTGGGTTTTTTCCCTTTGGGCCATCAGTTTCATCGGTATGTTAATTGTGTCTGTGTACTAGGTTAACTTGGCTTTGAAAAGTATCTGGCTGAGAAGTATTTGGCCAATATCAAGATCTGGTAATTTTAACTCTGACTTGATCTTGGTGTTACCAAACAACAGAATCCAGCTGCATGCATCACTTTAATATTCTCTCTAAGCATCAGAGTATCTCATTTTTTCCTGGCCTCTCCGTTACGATGGCATTTTCCCAAAACCCACTACATCTGAAAGTGGGCTGTCCAAGAGGCTAGTGCAGCCCACAGGATCAGACTATTCCTGTCACAGCATGGCCAGAAGCTATAGAAAGAATGGTGAAAGAAAGGTGTGTGCCCCAGTGTAATTTTCTTGGTGATGTTATAAGCCCTGCCAGACCCTGAAACCTCCAGAGAAGATGCTTGAAGTGGGAGAGGCAATGCCAGCAGAAGCTGAATACAGGCAGAGAGATGATAGAGGACAAACATGAACCCTGTTCTGCTTGAGTGCAGCCTCTGATAATTAGGTTGAAGAGTCTTCCCAAACGTACCCACAATCTCTGCCTCTTTCTGCACTCTTTGTCCAGCCTATATTTTCCGTCTTACTGTAGCACATCAGTTCTTTGCTTATCTCTTCCTTTCTGTGTTTTCACCCTCTCTTCTCTCCCATCCTTTTCCTCTGAAAAAAATATTTTGCAAGCTACAATTAGTGCACTTGGCTGAAGTCTTGTTGGGCATAGCAGGAAGTTTTCTGTATCACTCATGGGTGGAGTTTCCCAAAATCATCAATTTGTTATTAATGTTATATAAACAATGGGCCTGCCAAACCCTGAATAGCATGAGGCAACCTCAAAAGTGTTGTGCCTCCTCGCAGATTTCTCTCACAGGTTACCCAACACAGCACAGACACCAAGGCCTCCCCAGTCACACAGCAAAAATAAGCATGGGCATAACCTCAGTGTATGCTGGGAGAAATCTGTTCACTTGTTTCTTTTGCTCAGCCTGAAGCACTGGTACTGATGCTGTCTGGTAGATGCCTGTCCAAGTAGCCGTGAAGGCCCATGATGGATGACACAGAAGTGCAGGCACATTTTCAGAGTTGCTCATTTTTGTCAGCTGTCATGGGATAAGGAGCTGTGTAATAATGACATTGTTTGCAGCAGCTATGGGATTGAGTTTGAATCAGTGCACTGTCTACAAGAGGATTTTAAGTAAATAATACAGTTGATCAGCACTACTATGTCTTGATATACAGAGTCACCTCACTCATTTGAGAGCCCTTGCTCCTGTTTAGGAAAGCGGTGGGCAACAGTTCCTATAATTATTTCATCCACAGAGTAGGAGTGCCACAAAGAGCCCTCATTTCCTGCATTTCTTTTTCAAAGAGGCCATTCCCACAAATTTCACAACATCTGAATTGAATTGTCCGTGCTAGATATCCTTCCAGGATTTGAAGATCCAGATAAAATGTGACCTCCTCCCCACTGCCCTCTGGATGTGTTTGCTGGAGACCTTCTGGCATCGGAAAGCATGCAGACAGCTGATGGGAGCACAACAGTGTAGGAGACATTTCTTCTGAGGACAGAGGCAGGCCGCTCAGTGAAAGCTGTAACAGAGAAGAGAATGACCCAGGCCAGAAGAAATGTGGATGCAGTGGGACCAAGACTAGCTCAGTATGGGCACTGAGACTTGGGTGAGAGACTGAGTGCATGGGGATGGTATAAGACAAAGAGGAGTTTGAAGCAGGACTGAGGAGATTTGTAATGCTGGGAAAAGTCAAGCTTGGGACAACAGGAAGAAATTGCCCTTGTCCATTAGGCCCTGTTTCCTACCAGTTTGCAGAGCAGCCTCTTGCTCAGTTAAATGTCTGTTGAGCCACTTGCTTGGTATCTTCCCCCAAATGTGCACTTTCCCTGTGGCACAAGTGATAACACCCTGCTAGTGCAGTTGGTTGCTCCACCTGCTCCAGAGGCAAACATCAATGTGGTTAACCTGAAAAACACCAAGAAAATGCACAGAGAAAACTATCTGGAGGTATTAGTTAAAATCATTTTACTAAGGCAGCTCTTGAGAATTGAATTTTATCTCTGCATCTGTATCATCAGCCTGGCAGCTGTACTCTGTGTAGGAAGCAGTGGGATGGAGATCTGAAAAAGGCTGGCAAGGAGGGGGTGTAAAACCCAAAACCTGCAGACTGTGAAGTTATAAGCAAATGGTTTGAATTCTTGGTTGAGATGTGAGAGATGCTACAGGGGAGAAAGTAACAGAATTAGAAGCAAGAGACAGTGAAAAGCAGTGCTATGGTTATAGATCCAGTCAATAGCTTTTATGTCAATAGGAAGATGAAGGGGAGAGGGAAGAGCCTTTAGGGGGAAGGAATTAGTTCTGCATTAAAACTGTGAGAAGTAGAAATGTGAAAAGCTGCAGATGAGGTTGCCTGCTATCCTGCCTGAGAAACGGGTTCTGCTGTCTGTCTAACCATGGGTTCATGAGCCATAGCCCATGTTTATTTGTTGCTCTTCCTATTCGATTTTATGATGGTGAGTGCATCCTTTTGCATTTTTTAAATCAATGTGATGCTTGCAGATTGATTTGCCATGCTAACATCCTCTCTTGATCCATTCAGGCTCTAATGAACAGCTCATGCTGACTTCCTCTCATGTGTTCATGACCCCGCTGACTCCAAAGCATTTTCCAGCCTCCTGAATACCCTGCAGCACTTTTCCTTTGCTCCCTTCTTTGCTGGTGGCACTGAGCGGGTATCACTTTGGCTGCTGTGCCTGCTGCTCCGTGCCTGTTGAAAGCAGGAGGTCCCACTCGCCAGCTAGATGCTTCCCCCCCCGTGTACCCATCAAGCACTGGAGGCTCTGTGCCATGGAAAGGTGGCAAGCTAAGCACAGCATCATCAGGGAGCCCAAAACGTTTGATCTCTTACAAAGCCCAGCACTGCCTCTGAGAACACTTTACCTCAAGCTGTGTCTGCTTCTCCCCAGTTTGCTTTCTCCTGAAATCCCTGGCTGTATGGCGTAGGGAGACGCGGCTTGCTTTGCAGTGTGCAAAGAGGGTTTGGAGCCACAGCCTCAGGTAGGTGCAGAGGCAGAAATAAAGGAAACCTGCTCAGTGAACTAGAAATTCCCACACTCTGTTGTCAAACATGCTTGTTCACTGGTGTGGAAAAGGGAAGCTGAGGAGAAAAGAAATTAATTAGAAAGCATTTTAATTGGGATTACAGGCATATGGTGTGCTGCCATTTGTTTTCCCCTTCCTGCTCTGCAGTGGGGCTCTAATACCTTCACACATTTGCCTTTATTTGTCATGTCAAAAGGGGAGACAGCAAAAGTCTTTTTCCTCCCCCCTCTCTGGGGCCATGCTAACAGCACTCCTTTCTCCCCGAGCTTCGCCAAAAGGGACAGTTGTGATTCTCAGCAAAGGTGTGGCCAGCTGGCGACAGCAGATTAAGCAGCTCAAACTTATTTTTATTAAACTTTACAGCTGTTGTTGGAGGACCTTTGCTATTTTCCAGCAGCAGAAAGGGATGGATTCAAGGGGAGAGTTGGGACGTGATGTCCACAGTACCACATGCACACAATTCACCAGCAGCTGGATTGTTAGGTTTTATTGTTACGGTAGTATATTTAGTGTTTTGTAAAAAGCTACTTAGGGAGCTGTTTCCCTTGTTGTACAGCAGTTTGTTAGATGTAAGATTCAGACATAAGCCTTTAATTATGCCTAGCATCTCCGTAAAAGCAATTTCAGTTCTCTCCCCTGCCTCACGCAGCATCTTGGGCTGCTCTGCAGTTGAATGAGAGCAAGCTATTGTTTAACATGGCTTTAAATCATTACAGAAATGTTCTGTAGCATCCACTGGGAAAGCCTGCTCCCATCTGCCCTCTTCATTTCTCACAGTTGCTTTGGGAACCAGGGCCAGTAATCACAGAAATTCTGTTTAAAGGTTAAGTACAGAGTAGCATTATCTTCACACGGTGTGCAAGCTAATAACAGGTGAAGGTGTTGCTCAGAAACATTTTAAGAGGAATGTAAAGCTTAAGTACCTTTCACAGCCTTCACATAAGCCGCTTTCCATTCATTTCCCAAAACTCTATATGACAATGTATAGGCCTTGCAGGGGACTTAGAAGTTAATGCCCACTTAAAATAAAATGCCTCTGCACAGTTAAGCCAAACAGAATCCCTCCTGCCTCCCCTAGCATAAACCCTCTTGGTAGCCTTCAGTCAGCTCAGTGCCGTGGCATCCCAGCCTGACCTCTGAGCCTGCAGCTCCTGAATAAAAGTACAGGCTTCTTTACTGTAAGGGTGGTGAGGCACTGGAATAGGTTTCCCAGGGAAGTTGTGAATGCTCCATGCCTGGGCTGTTCAAGACCAGGCTGGAGAGAGCCTTGGGTAACATGGTTTAGGGTGAGGTGTCCCTGCCCACAGCAGGGGGGTTGGAAATAGATGATCTTAGGGTCCTTTCCTACCCTAACTATTCTATGATTCTATTTTTCTTCTGAGAAATAAATGGGGTTTTTTTATGGCTTAGACTTGCAGGAGGAGTATGAAACATTGCCTAATGTTATGCACTATATCCTACGTTTGATGCTCCTTTTGTCCCAGAGTTTCTGTTTCAAATAATGATGAAAAAAACTGTATTAGATTTACATCAAAGGAAAGTTGGGGAAGCAGAAACATGAATAACAAACACATGCATAATGTGATTCTGAACAAAGAAACCTGTGCCTTCAGTGCAGGGATAGGCCGTGTGGGAACACATGTATGTCATTGTAGCATATTGCTAACACATGTGGGGGTCATCCAGATACGTCTGGGGGCAGCTGAGATCCCTGTTTGAAGGTAAATTTGATAGAATCTGCTTCTTAGGTACTATGGCAATGACCACAGTTTACGTCTTTATAGAGTGGGTACCACAGTTCTTTATGTGTTATCGTGTACAGGTTTCCATAAACAGGGTGTACCAAAGGGAAGGTGTAAAGAATATATTAGTCAGTGTAAAGATTCACTGGGATGAAAAATTACAGATGACAATGATATTCTGAAAGTAGTTCATACACTTCTTTAAAATGAAGGAAAACAACAACAAAATCATGAAATTGTAAGGAATTTTGCCCACCCAGACCTCAGAGTTCCAAAGCAGGTTTTTAGCAGCTTGCTATATTGCCAGTTTCTCCAGTGGAACACAGAGTACAGCCAAGGGGCCACGGCTTTGCATGGAAGTGAGGATGCATTTGGCCAAAGCAACTGTAAGGCTCTGGATTCAGGATCTTAGTTCAGAGCTCTTCAGGAGGAGCTGAGGACATGCTAGTCTTTAGCAAAGGTAATTCAGACTGTTCTGGAAGTGATTTAGCATTTTATACTTGTTACACAGAAATAGATATTCTTAACGTTTGTTAGCAATACTCCTGGTTTGGTTTCAACAGGTATTTGTAATCTTGAGCAGACAGTGTCTATTATTCTGAATGTGTTCCTGCTTTCCTTTATTATCAGCTCTGGCCACTGTTCTGCTGTCCTTCATGTCACCCTGGAACTGAGGTAGCGCTCCACTGACTGGCTGGTCTTTATCACCAGATTTTCCAAACGCTCAGCACCCATAACACTGCAGCGGATTTTCGGGAGAGGGCAGCCATCAGCTATGGTAATTACAGTGAGGGCCAAATTCTCAACAGCGCTTGGCATGTTGCCCCAAATCTGGTCCCAGGCGTGGATACACAGTGCCTTCCTGAAGGAATCACAGCCCCAAGATTGGGAGTCACCTAATTCTGTGCCCCACAAAGGAGCCCCAGGTGGGAGGTGTGTGGTCAGGATGAAGGTGGGAGGCAGGTGCCTTTCACACATGGTAATGCTGGTTTGTGACACATGGGGTGCCAGAGAAGGACAGAAAAAATAAGAATCCAGCTATTACAAAATGATAATTATGAACAGGAGGAATCCATAAATACAATATACATTTTATGTTAATAAAATCATGTGACTGGCCCAATGCATGCAGGGTTTGATGTGAAATAGCCACTTAAGTTTTGGCACATTATAGCTAAACATGCTGGAGCAGGTCCTTAAACCTCGGGCCCCTAAATTACTTTTAATGGATCTCCAAAAAGTACCTAAGGAAACCAAGATTTAGATTCATTATGCTGAGATCTTAAATTTCCATGTACGTTATTACTGAAAGATGCTTAGAGCTGCAAAAATTCAAAACAGTTGGGAAAAAAAAAAATCACTGAAACAGAATTATAATCAACCTTAAAATAGTAGTTTTCAAGACAGTAATGAATAAAGTCAGTTGTAGAAGCAGGTTTCTTGAACTTCTGCCTCACCAAAGGCAAAGCCAAGGGTAAAATAATGAAATCACTGAATGCAGGATTAGGGTTATCTAAGGACCTCTGTCCCTTCTAATTGACCCTTGAAAGCTATCCTACCTATTTTGGGAGCAGACTAAATGAAGGCAGTTCACCGGTTTTTAGACTAATCCAAACAAATGTTAAACAGATGAAAAAAAAACCCGAGGGAGCAAACAAAGAAAAAGTCCCTGAGCCAAAACCAAAAAAGCAACCAAAGACCCCTGCCAGTCCCTCGAGGTAGGCAAGGTCACTTGTGACTGACAGGCAGGTGAAGCTGCTCCAGCTCAGATGTGATGCAGAAAGCCATGACAACACAGTGACGGACCACTCCAGCGTTTGGGGCTTGGCTTAAGGATGAGCCCTTACTCCCCAGCTGTATTTCAGTGCTTTGCTAGCATGGCCCAGGCTGCCATCCCCCAGCTCTACAGGAATTGTGCTCGCAGCGTACTGAATGCTTGCACAGCACCCCACCACATGCACAGGCAGTTGCTGGAGCCCTGCCCTGCCAAGGTCAGTGGGAATTTCTGTCATTGACTTTGGTGCAGGCAGGATTTCCCTCCATGGACACACACACCTCCTCCCAGATGCATGTGCATGTGAGTGTTTGTGTATATACATAAGCTTTACAGGATAAAGTACTTACAGGAAGGCATCTTCTCTCTTTAAACATTTTACTTCAACTTCATGTTCTGTGAAGGCAGACCCTCACTGTCACAGCCACAGTTTCTCACAGCTTAATGGTGTTACAGAACCCTTCTTGCTCTGGACTGCTGCAATAACAATTAGGCTGGGAGGAAGGGGAAACAAGCAGTGTAGCACATGCTGTACCTTCCAGCCACCAGCTATTGTTAAGAGCACACTGCTCCAGACAGAGTGGCAGCGAGGCACAGGGTGGGAAGCAGGTGTAACCTGCCAGGAACACCAGTCTAGCAACAGTGGACTTCATTCAGACAAGTACCCCTACTCCTGAGCTGCCTCTTGCCGCCAAGCTGAAAGAGGTTTTACATTCCTGTTGCTCAACACTTGCAAGTTTAACAAATGCCTTTATGGCAAACCAAGAGGTCATTTTCTCATGTGGTCATTCGTCTGCAGTCACCAACCATAACATAGCATTTCACCTGCAACAGTTTGCTCCAGGAGGCATGTTTCCAGATGCTTTGCTATGGTTTGGGTTCTTTCCAGAACTGCAATCTCTCCTCCTTGCTTGTCCTGCTTGTCCAGCTTGTTTTTCTTCCGTTCTCTCCAGAAAGTCCCAAAGCAAAGGCTGCCCAGGCCCAACAGAGTACTTCACTCAAGCCAGTTCTACACAGGCACAACTGGCCAGGTTTGGAGTGGTCCAAGCCCTAAATTCAATTGAAGTGTATTTTTGGAGAACTAGTCTGCTCCTGCTGAACACCTGTGCTGTTCTGGGACACCCTCTAGGATGGTTTATAAACATCAGTGTGATGGTCGTTGCCAATGAGCATGAAGTCGGTGGCTCACTTCTTTGCCTTAGTGTGAGTTACTGTTGTGCACTGCAATATGAAAGCTTATTTGTGATCAGGTTTAGTTCACTGTGCTCTTGATCTGCAGCCTTTATTAATACCTTGTTTTCAGATACCTACCTCTGTTTGCTGAGCACTCACACACCATATATGCGATATAAATGAGCGTGTTCTGCCCTGCTGCCACACTAGGAACAAGGATGATCAAAGAACGTCACATCTATGCCTGGTACTATCCATTAGGACATTACCTCTGCTCCTTTTCCTCCACTGAGGCCTGGAAATGAAGCACTGCCTCATATACACCCCACTCATGAAATGCCTTCCCTGGCTAGCTGTTCCCTGTCCAGGATTATCCATCAGCTTGAATTACCTTGCTTGGCAAGGTAATCACTAGACCATAAGAAAGCCTGTCATTTTCTGTCCCTTACTAAGCATCTTCTCTACTCGTGCCTTACGTTTCTTTTCTTTTTATACTTATTGGTGCTCTTTTACCACAGGATCATTTTTTGGAAAGAGAATCCACCCCTGTCTTCTCCTCCCGCTCATGCAGCAGCTTTCAACTTCAGTTGGACTATACTTGGTTTCCTTCAGGAGTTAGCTCCCAGCTTCCTCAGCTGCCTTTGCATCACATCCGAACAGGGTGACACTGCCTTAATTCCTGGTAACTTGGTTTATTTGGCTGATGCTGGAAAAAAAAAATGGAAAAAAACCCCTCAGAAATAGTGTTTCCCCCAAGGAAAATTCTCCTCTTTAAATAGTCCATTTGCATTTGGGAGGAAAAATACAATTTTAATCTCATTAGCATACGATTCCCCAGTCATCTGCACTTCTGAGCTCTGTAGCTATTTTATATCCGTTCCTAATACATGCGATTTAACCTGGAGCTATGATGTATAGATTCAGACTATGAGAAAAGGAGTGGAGACTCTGTCTCCAGTTCGGCTTTATTTCACTCAGCAGCAACACTGGACAACAACGACTTACAAGCAGTATTGGACTAACAAAATACATCTGTCCCTGCACAGCAGTGGAGATATCTGTGCCCTGAGAGCTGCTGTTGTCTCCTCATCTATCACTTTCCACTTGTGGCATCACTGCATCTAGTCAACAGTAACTTGCCGTCTGCACTGCCAAGAAACTTTGCAAACGTTCTGAATTTCACACCAGGAAAGGCCATAAGATGTATTTTGTATGTCAAATGCCTCAGAAACTGTTTCTGTGCTACTGTAAACCAAAATACATGCAGATAACAGATCTATGTTGTTTGTTGTGTTTCTTTTTGCTGCGTTGTTTTTGAGTACTGCTATAATGTACCCTAAGAAATCATTTCACATTTTGCTTTGCACCTTTCAGCACTGCATTGCTTAAGTCTGATTAAGAAATGAAATGGGAAGGGGTAAGAAGCCATCTCCATATGGGACTGGGCTGGCACAGTCCAGGCCACAGCATGTAAACTCAGTGATGTAAAACCCAGTCTCCCTTTACTGTAAGTGTGCTTGTAAGAACCACAAACTTGCCTAACTCTTACAGAGGTATAATGACACCAGCCAGTCTCCCCAAGCCTGTTTCTATCCCAGTGTCTGGTCTGCTGAGCCATCTGGGGGTCACTGATGATGGCTCAAACTAGCCGGGATTCCTGGCTCAGGGGAAGCAAGCGCCACACAGACATGCCTGTACTGCTTCCCCCGAGCCAGATGAAACAAGTAAAATGGCTGTGTCTCTGTGGAGCTAAGCCCAAACCCATCAGCTCTACACAGAGCTGGCTATGACACAAGTGCCTGACCTTCTGACAGGGAAATGGCTGGCACACAGGGTGGAGAAACCCAAGCTGTCTCCACTGTAGCTATGTTGGAGCATGAACACTTGGGGACAGCTCTTCTTCAAGTCACTGAAGTGTCAGGGCACTGCAATACCAGCCCAGCTACTGGAGGATTTATTATCTGGAGCGGAGGACCGGCCTGGGTAGTACTGCCTCACTGTCACTGCAGGCAACACATCCCTTCAGAAACCAGAGTGCTGGGAAGGTAACATGGTGATACCTTACACCCTCTGTGAGAATTAGGAGAAGCTGTTCCTGTGACGTCTGTATTCTTTCCATTACCAGGATTAGCCAACCTCCAGTGAAGGAAATCCACATCATTTTGTAATGTTAGGAAAACAGACACTTACTACAGTACCGCCTGCACTGGCTACTCCACCATTATGCCCCTCAGCTCAGGTATATCTGATCATAGATGACATGTGTCACTGGAGAGATGCTTGCCCACAGCTCTCATCTTCACAGTATTTCTTTTTCAACTCCTTGTGCTAAATAGGGTGCTTCAGCATTGGGCTTACTAAAAGCATTCATGTCTTTATTGTGTTCTTTTCCCAGAAGTCAATGATGACTTCAGAGGGAGCAGTGATTCCGGTGCTGACTGTCTCTGGCAGCCCTTCCTCATGGAATATTTTAAGAATCTAGATGGCCAAAAAAATCCAATTTGACTTTTAAAAATCAAATTATCTAAAATAATAAAAGGAAGTTATCAATTAACATCTTGCTCTGAAGCACTGTTTATAAAGATTAATAAAACATTTACATATTTCACAAATGAATTTCTGATGGGTTTTCTAATTTGTAGAAAATTTGTCACTGGTGTAGCTTGTCTAAATTGAAAGGAAAATGAATTTCAACATACTGAAAATTCCCCCAAAGTGGAAATTCCCAGTTCTAATCTACTCTGAAGAACACTAACAACATTTCATATTTTTATGGCAGCAGATCAGAACGGCAGCATTCCTTTCTTCCATATGGCATGGATGATGCAAAACAATATCTGGAGTGAGAAGAAAAAATAATTTGTGACTATTTGGAATACAATGAAAAGAGCTTTGTTGAAATGATCTTTTCAGAGCATCATCCCTCGTAGCTCAGAACCTCATGGCACAAGTTTGGCATAAGCTGTGCTATGCCAAACTTCTGCATTCAAAGCTTCAAACTTCAGGCTTGCTTCTGCACTGCTGTTAGCCAGAGGTGCAGAATTTGCCACCGGGCAGCCTGCTCTGGCTGACCTTGTTCTTAGCAGAGGACTTGGACAGGATACTCTCCAGAGGTCCCTGTCAGCTTTGGCCTACTGCTTAAATAGACACTTTTCCCCAAACCTTAATCACAGCTTACCTCCCCTTTGCTCTCTTCCCCCCTGCCTCTCTCCAGGATCCACTTCCCTGCAGCCAGCTCAAGGAATGGTGGTAGCCACAAGTGTCCCCTGACAGGGATGCCAGCATCAGGCTGCACCTCTCCGTGCCGAGCATGACCTTCATGCTGCTTGGCTGGTGCTTGGAGCATCCCCCTGCAGATAGGGTGGCGTTGTGCAGAGGCTGTAATTGCAGTCCCCAGACAGTGAGCTTTTTGCAGCAAAATGCCTGGTTCAAATGGCCTTTTTGCCAGTGAAGAAGGTCTGTGCTCCCAGGGCTTTGCAGGCGTAGGCATGGCAGCCACTGAAGGAGAGCTACTGTGCCAAACCACAGACCCCGCTGGGCAGCACTAGAATAGCCAGTTACTTCATGGCCTATGAAAGACAGAATGGTCTAAAAGTTACCCTGCACTATTGGCATCAGTACTCCATGAGTCCTTTCCAAGAGGCTGAGGTGAAAATTTATTCGCATGAGGATTTTCGCATTAAAATGTCCTGAAATGCAAATGCAAAAGAAAAAAGCTCATGAGATCTACTGTTCAATAATGACAAACAGAAGCCACTGCCTCTGAAGACAGAGCTATGTAAAAAAAAAATTGCACAAATCTAAGCAGCTGCCCTGAGCTCACCATTTTTAACACAAATGTGACAGTTTTTTGCCATGTTAGACCTCTGGAGATGCTGCTTCTGCTGTGCTCCTTTGTCAATTTGTGAGATGAATCTGGGACCTGGGACATCTCACCCAATCTGTATTCATTTTAAGGCTGAGTTTAAAGCATCTCTTGCTTATGGAGAAGGAATTAACTTCTTATTTTTCTCCCAATGATATATTTAGGTATCCTGCACACTTATTTTGCAAACTTTTTTAAATCAAGCTGTCACTGCCTTGACATGGCTACCTAGAATTAATTTTTCTTAGACCAATATAAGTAATACCATGTCTTTGCTTGTCCAAGGAGGTTAAGAACATCTTGTAAGCATAAAATTCCCAAGATCCTTCCACAGACATGCTTATCTACGTCTTACAAGCAGGTTTTTGTGTCTGCGTTCATAGTGGGTTTGAAAGTTATAGAGGCAAATCAAAGTGTGCTGCGATAGCTGTTTGTCTCCCTGTGAGCATGCATGCGAGGATCAGATAATTAGGTAACCAGTAGAATAAGCAGCTGGTATTTCTATCCATCTTGATGAGATAACAAAATAATTCAGTTTGAATTCTGTTTCTGGGAAATTGGATACTTCTCCAATCATAATGTCTACTATGTAGTTCTTACTCTCAGGTTTTGCAGTGCTGAAGGGTGCTGCAGGCCACAGAGAAGCATTTGATCTGTGGGGCAGTTACATACTTTAACAGTAGGAAATAACCTTTCATTTACATTAAAGCAAAGAAAAAAATGCCATATGCATTATGTAAGAAAAAAGTGAATGAATAAAAGCCCTTACCCAAAGCACTGGGCTACCTGACAAAGCAGTTTCAAAACTGAGTAGTGCAGGTAAAATGATCACAAATCAAAGCTCCTGAGTTGGAAGTGTTTTGCATCGAATGCAGGGACTGAAAAAGTGTGCAGGGGTGGCTGTCACCTCTGTAACTGGCTACAGAAATGGGCCCCCCGTCTGAGATGTGCAGCTTCAGGGTAGCACTCAGCATTCCCAGCACCCATCCTGCTCCTGGGCTAAGCTGTATTTTGTCAACCTTAAAGCAATACCCAGAAGAGAGTGGAGACGAGTGTCTTTTCCATTACCTGAAAAGCTCACAAACAAGTGTTCCTTCCCTGCTCTCTCACACTCAACAAGGCTGGAGGCTCTCTGGAAGGCAGCCTGGTACGGAGGGATATGGTGGCACTCCCAGGCCAGGGCTGGTAAACACCCACAGAGAGATGAAGGAGCACCAGCACACTGGATGTGCATCACTGGGGATTTAGGGTTGCATCCAGGGGAGGTGATCCAGGAGCCTCTGTAACTCCCATCAGTGCCTGTCAGGCCATTGGGGTTTATCTGAACAGCAGCGCTTTCCACAGGACCCACCAAAACAGAAAAGCTGCGCTCTTTGGGCTGGGGCAGCAGCCATCACTACTGTAGCAGAACTGACTGTGCAGAGCTGTCTGGTGCGCAATGGGAAGGAAGCAACCTCCATGCCAAAAGCCCCAGCATGAAACCAAACCACTGACACCAACCCAAACCACCCGCCTGCCATTTGCATGGGGGCAGGCCCTACATTTGAGAAGATGAATCTTTTACAGTCAGTGAATTTTATGGCCTGCTGAATCGTTTCTGGCCACATGTGAACACAAGATGCACTACGCTGTTATTTCAGCTCTGAGGAAGTGTTTGACTTTGGAGCAGCACTGAGGAGAAACCTGCTGTAAAGGGTTTTACTGTCCCTGGGCCTGATGCTGCATACATATCCCACCATGTTTATCGCTACGGGTGACTGACAATATGCGGGTTGCAATGGGAAACTCACGTAGTATTTGAGGCTGTAAATTCTGCCAGCAAGTAGAAGTTCTCAATGCGATCAAGCCCAAGTATCAGTATCCTTAATCCTCAAAACTGCACTTGATTTTAAAATTCACCATCCAAAATATAGCAATAATAAGGGGCATGGTCTACACATTATGGCAAGTTGCCTTTATGATTTTGAGATTTTCTTTTTTAGGCACAAAGGCTAGAAAGACTGGTTTCAGATGTCTGAAAACAGAGATTGCCATGAAACTGCAAGCCTTGAGTTGCTAGGGTTTATCCGAAAACAGTGTATGTCACGAGATTCAGGCTAAAATTGGAAGTGACCCAAACTGCATTGTCACTGCAGCACAGGTGTGCAGAACTGCAGTAGCTTCGTCATAAAACCACTTATGCAGTAGAAATGCCTCATAAGCCTGCATTGAATTCCGTGCAAGTCAGAAACGACACTCCTTTACAGCCACAGAAGCCAGCCAGCAAAACCTGTGGAGCCCATGCTGCCCTCCCAAACTCTCCATGCTACCAGCACAAAGGCACATGGGAAGTAGCAAACAAGTGCCACTCAACGGCTGCATTGAGGCTGTGTTTTCACAGGGAGTGTGTCCCATGGATATTAAGAAATCTTTCTCCGCAGTTTCCATATCAGGTTTTCAGATCAGCGCTCTTCCCAGCCGCTCCTCCTCCGGGCTGCTGGCAGTGTGGAGTGCTCTTTTCCTGTTTACCCTCACATCCCTTTTTATTACCAGGCAGGGTTTTTTTTTTTTTTTTCCCTCTAAAGCACACTCAGGCGCCTGCTTGTTTTTTCTGAAGCTCTACAGGGATTTGTTGGCGTCTTTTGCATCAGGTCTTCCTGTTTTCAGACAAAGTTCCTGTCCTGTTAAAAACAATCATTTCTGGATGTCTCTATACGGCTCCTGCTTTTAATCATCCCGAGTCCTTGAGCCGTGCAATCTGCAGTCAAATATTCAGCTTTTGCTTGTTTGTTTGTGGTTAAAAATGAAAAGAAAAGCCCAGAACATTTTCAAGCTGCCACCCTTGTGCAGGAGAGGGGACCTCTGTGCACTGCAGGCAGCACACACAGGCCAGCCGTGCACAGGCTGTGGCACACTCAGGATGAAGGCTACAACAGAGACAGCAGCAAAGACAAGCTCCAGAACCACCATTCAAAATGCCCTTGCGGCTCTAGATAGAACAAGCTGGCTTCAGGCTCCCAAATCCGGGATAAGCCCCCTGCAGCCATGCTCAGCCCTGCTACCAGAGGCAGACCCACGGGGCACAGCTAGAGGATGAGAGAGGCAGAAGTAGGGCTGTCCCATCTTTTGGGCATAGTCTGCATTCTGAGCACATAGCAGAATAAAGAGGAATAACACTGCCTTGTACAACAGCAATAATTTTCAGAGCATAGCAAAGCTCTGCATGGCTTTCAAACCCATAGATGGACAGTAATGGTGTAATGCTATATAACTTGTTTGGGTTTAATTTTATGTTGAGAGAAAAACTTAGACAACCACATGTCATATTTCATCTAATTTAATTCAGTACAAGTCCCCTACTACTGCAGCAAGGGCAGCTACCCAAAAGGCAGATCCATGCTGACAACACCTCCTGTGATGAGGGGACCAGTATCAGTTCAATTCCACTGAGGCTGGGACAGATATTTTGCACAGCTTTGTTTGGGGCAAAGACAGGAGATTACTCTCCATGGCTCCCCATATAGCCAACAGTACAAGGCATTGTCTGTTAGGGAGCAGCTAGCACCCCAAAATTAGGATCCCATGCTGAGCTCTGCTCTGTGCTGTCCCCTCATTACTCAAGTGATGGGAGCCAGTCTCCCGACTTTTAAAAAGACAGAGGATGTGAATAAACCCTCAGTAATTGGTGACATAAGATGGCAAAGTGTTTAGCAAGTGTATTTAGTACCCTTTGCTTATAAATAGATGGGGGAAGTCGGTTCACAGAAGGTGAATGTCACACCTTAAGCTGGGACAAGAAGTCAAGTCTCTTACATAGCCTTGGAGGAACGGCTGGCGCTATTTGCCAGGCTGTGCTGTTGCCTACAGGGCTGCAAGGGGGACTGATAGGAGCACAGGACTGAATCTTGAGCTCCTGAGCTAGCACTTACCTGTTGGGAAATGCTGTTATTACAATGGGGAGGGGCAAAAGACAAATTCTCTTTATTGGTTCCCAATTTGCACTACAGCAAGCTGCTTCTCAAAGGATCTTGGGTCACCTCCTTGGAGCCAAGGGAGAGCTCACCTTCAAGTGTACCTTCAGGGTTTTGTGTTCTGCTATGTTCCAGGAGGTAGTGAAACGTGTTTCAAAATATGTATGTTTAAAGGTGTCACAGCCTGCAGCTCCATTAAGAGAAAGGGACTATTGTGTGCCTCCTGAAGCTGAACACTCTTGCAAAATGCTCATCAATCAAAGTTGCAGGCTTTGGTAAATTTACCCCTGACAGTTCTTATAGGAAGATATTACACAATCCCTAACCTAAATGCTTTGATCTCCTAAGTCAAAGTCAATATGTCCAGCTGGATAAATAGCATTAAGCCCAGCACTGCTTCCTGTGGAAGTGATAAAAAATTGATAAAATCCTGACTTTCAGAAGCACAGGTGGTTTAAATCAATGGAGTACAGTTCACCAAAGCTATTAATACCACCGCTGGAAGTCCTGACTGGAAGCAAAAAGCTTTGAAATTTTCATGCTCCTTAGTTCAGAAGTGGAGTTTAAATTAGTCCTCTCCAGACAGCTACATCCACTGAGCCATACTCTGAGCCAGTATCATTCATAACCGTGCCATTTGCTTAACTGACCAGAGTCCCAGAGCTGAGGTTCAGCCTCGTGCACTACCAGCCTTCCTGCAGCATAATGGGATTAGCTTCCAAGGATGAGCTCTCAGAAACAGTTTTAGAGCTTTGTCCCTCATCCCTGTCCTAACCAGTCCTCTCTCCACATGTATTAGATGCGTCATCCCCCTCCTATTCAGGGTCCTACCATTTTTTAAATTCCCTTTAAGTCTCCTTGGACTTTCAACTGACCATGGTGTGAAACCATCCTCTTCCTGCTCCTTACATTAACAGGTCCACAGCCCCTCTTTCTCTGCAATATCAGGGCTGGCAGGGTTAAGGCAGGTTTCCTTCCCTATGGCTTCCACACCTCCCAGCATCAATAATCTATTACAGATCCTATTTTACTGCCCATTCCCCTCCTTCCCCAATAATAATGCCATTCTTGAAAGCTCGAGATAAATATCCCGTTACAAAACAGATGATCAGGATGAATATTACTTTCATCCTCTAAGTCACTACTTGTGGGGGAGTGGAGATAGTCTGTTTAGCCATATGGATGGTTTTCCATCATTCATGAACGTCACTGACAGAAGGGAAAAAAAAAAAGCACCCAAAATTATGTGATCTTTGGTTTACTTCAGCTGAAGTTGATTCTCGGAAGGTAAGATTTCCCCTGGTCCAAGGACCACTCCGTAACAAATATAGCCCACATGTTGTTATGAAAGCCCTGAAAACATATGGGAAATTTCTGAAGAACAGGGACTTTGTGCTAAGAAAACCCCTGGAGGGAATCTTTGACATTACAGGTCTTTCTTAGGAATTCATTTTGAACCCTCTGAAGTGATATACCCATCATCTCTCTTCCAAATATATAGTGACAGTAGGTTCCTAGAAGTGCCATGTCTTCTAAAACATAAAAATGAAAAAGAAGAACTAGCTGCTTCCTAGAAACCTTTCTTTGGACCTGAGGGAAGGAAAGGAGGAAGAGACCAAATTCATTCCTGCCACTTCTTGAGCATTTCAGACTTCCCCCAAAAATTAAGTAGACCATGCCCATGAAGAAGGGCAAGGTGCTCTCTCATACAGCAGTGGAAATGAAAACAGGCACCCTGAGTTTCATCAAATGCCCTTGCTGGGCAGATTATGAAAAACTAAAGAAAACAGTCTCTGTCAAAGAATATGTGGGCTGAGGCATGGGCTTACCCCATGCTCGTAAGGAGAGCTCAGACAGAATCCTGACTATGTGTGCAGACAGTTCTCAGGGAGACCACGTTTCATGGGGAGCTGTTATCTCAGGTTCAGTGGCCCCATTTTGTCTAGACCTCACTTCTTGCTGCCTGACCTCAGCCATAATTCCTAATTCCATCCCAAAGGACCAAAAACTCTCCTGGCTGCTCCCAAACAAGCTCTTGCTCTAACGGGTGGCCTTAGGCAAAAACCACTTGAGCAAATGCTTAGTTCCCTTGTTGCTGGCCCATGTTACCCCTTCATCAGTGTGCCTCATGACAGTGCAAGTAAGGCACATTTCTGATGCTCAGGAATTGCTCTCAGGCAAACTCAACCCACAGTGCATGGAGGCCTGAGTAGAAAGGTCAGGTGGGAATCTGGGAGGAAATCTGACAAGGAGGCAAAGGCTGAAGCTGCACATATTCACAGAGTAGCTGTTGGCATAGGGGAGGTTTTGGAGTCACCTTCGTCTTACTTGTAATCCCTGGCTGGAGCTCACCTTGCTGCAGCTGAACCTTACCCTTCTGGAATGTTTTTTCCACTTGTTCATTTCTGTGGTGAGAAGTTATTTTTCCCCTTCTTTATAAAGGCAATGTGCTGAATCCAGCTTAATGGATGATCAAAGTGACTGATCAATTCCAAACCCCACGAATAAAAAGCCCTTGGTTGATTTCTTTGCAATTGTGGCCTCATTTGCCTTCTAAAGTAATATGCAATATATTTTTGCAGGGACTCAGATGCAAAATCAATATGGGCTATGCTTATAAAAGCAAAAAGACAATCAGCATCACGGGTCCTATTCCAGTCATTGTTTTTGCCTTAATATGTCAGCTAACCCAGCTTGAAAAACTGCCATGACACCACTCATTAAGAATGTGAGGCGCTATATCTAAAATGGTTTTCACAGCACAGGCTGCTGCTATTCTAATGGCTATGAATTTTCCTATTATTTCTTGCTACTATTTTAATGTTACAGTTGCTATTTGTTGTAGAACATATTGATGAAGAGAACTGGGTCCATTTACTTACTGTTGCCTTGCCACTAAAACTAGAAAACCTCTTGCTCTATTTGTTTCCAGTCCAGTCTCTAGCTCAGGAATACTCACCTTCTTACTCAGATGAGATAAATAGCATCAAGACGACTGAATAAAACAATACTGCCTCAATAGAGGGGCAGTTGTGCATCTAACAATTAGCAGACTGTAATCAGTCTTTTCCCACAGCAATATACTCTTAGCTTTACCAACTAATAATGCAATGTTCATACATTTACTTTGGTAGGTTTTCTGGAAAAAAAAAAACAAAACCCAAACCCAAACCACAACTCTTCAAAGGAAACACCCTGTTGTACATTTCTGAGTTTCCCTGAAGCTGAATGCTGCGGGTAGGTGACCTCTCTCTACCTCTACATAACAGTTCTTGTCCACCTGACATAGCAGAGACATCACGTGTGTTGTTAATGAGTTTCAAAGGAGCAATTGTTTTTAAATAATTAGTCTGTGTCTAAATCTAAGAGAGATTAATTTTTATCAGTGAGCGTAGAGAGCTCTTGGTATGCAAGAACTCGTGGCTCTTTGCCTCCAGTTTTCTCTAACAACTACATGAATCAACATGGGTAGTGATTGAAAGCACTGGGCTAGAGTGAAGAGTGCTCTCCATCCCAAGCACTCAGTGCAGAAGATTTGGTTCCTTTATTTACTTTCCATAAAACCTGGGGAGGAAATATGAGGCACTGAGAGTCCCTTTGTTTCTGCTCATTGGATTTAAGCAATTCCTCTTGCACACACCAGAACAATGAATCCTTCAGTTCACCAGGCTGTCAGTGCTATAAAGCCATGGATTCATACTGTAGATCTGTTCAATTTTCTAAGTTTTGAAGAAGCAACTGGATGATTGCAGTGACTTCAGATTCAAACTTTGAGTCTGCTGTTTTCGGAGACAAGGAATAAAATGTACCCCCTTATGCTAAGTGTCTGAGCTGGCACAATGTACATATCATTAAGCCAGAACATCCAGGCTGAAGTGTCCTCACTAATTGGGAAAATTCCTGGCTAAAAATATATTGGTTGGAGCCCAAAGAACACAGGTTATCTCAGTAATTCCTCACCACATACTGTCACTGGTAGAGTCCTTATCTTACATACTTCCAGTCTTGGTAAGGACTTGCTAATACAGGCAACACACTGTGTGTGGATGAGCATTCACACAGCTGGCAGGTTCAGTTCTCCCTCTGAACCCACCAAGCACGTAACAAAGCCCTTCTCTCTGACTGACTTCAGAAAATATGCTTTTTTTTGTTGGGTTTTTTTTGTTTTTTTTTTTTAAGGTGAAAAACATCCTACAGCTGACTCTCCAAGATCCGTGGACAAATGCTGTTCTGCTAGATGATCACTCAGGCATGTCAGCTGGATGCTCCGCACCATTCAGAGTGTAAACTGGATCATTAACTGCTGCATGTAGAAGAAGAGTTAGTATATCAAGGTCATGATCATTAGAAGTATTTCATATTTATCTAGATAAAAAATAAATCCATTGGCTAGTTTGACTGGAGGGGTTTGGTTCTGAAGGCACAACTTGGATCCAATAAGAAAGAAAACAGTTATCAGTTTTTGCTTCTCTCATATTTAATCTTTAGAGAGAAATCTCTCAGAATATGCCACGTGGGCACTGACCTAGTCTGACTAATTTTGGTATCTTGCTCTTGGGAGTCAAACCACTTCTTCCTCTTTCCCTCTCTGATACATGTAGAAAATCAGTTGCCTCGTAATTTAATCCACCATACTTTAGTGGAGTACCAAATCCACTCCCTTTGAATACAGGCTGTAAGGCATACTCACCTTGACACAGGCCATAAGGCATTGTGAGTGTCAGTTTGGAGGTTGCATTACCATTCTGCAGCCCCAAAACTATACTGGCAAAAAAAGTCAGGCAAACTAAAGCTAAAAAATAAAAAAAAAAGAGAGAGAAAAGGTGTTGAGGGTGGGTGTGATGATGAAAATGCTGACGGGCCCTTGCAGTCAGTGGCAGTAATTAGCTTTACCATAGTAAATTCCAGGCATATGGCATAGCAACTTTCACACCCTCTTATATGATTTATAACAGTTCTCACAAATGTTCGCCTCACTGTAACTGTGAAAAATCTCCTGTTTTCTGAAGAGTAAAACTGCTCCAGTATCTTGCCCTGGCAACTGACACTTAAAAAAGAGTGCCTCCCAAATCCAGTTAAGGCAATGATGTGTGTTTAATGCAGGAGAACAACAATTAGTGTATTTTTGACTGAAAAGAACTCAGTTAAGCTGCCAGAAATGTCAAAAGTTGCTCGCTACCCTGACACTTACGTAATTGTTCTGCGAACACCCACACGCCGGAATAGACCTACTCCACCAAAAACTGCAGGGCTGACTCACTGAGCGTTCCTCTACGTCTCTGAAGACCTAACCATCTAGGATACATCATCCACAGTGTAATTCTAATGTGATTCCCCTGATTCAATAAAGTCACACTTCACTCAGGGAAAAGGGAAAAAAAAAGGATAATCTGTATCTTCAGGATCCTGCCCACCCATCACGGGGGAAGCAGCCAAAATTGACAATGCTGAAGAGCGTATCTGCTCTCCAAAACTCTGCCTGAGCCCCATACAAGGGCAAACCTGGGATTAGATGTGGCTGGCTATGGTCTTCTGGATTTTCCTTGCTGAAACAATATACAGAAGCAACTGTACCTACAACTTACTCAGTTTTGACCTCCATACTGTGCAATATTCCCCTTCCAAGGTGAAGCAAGGACCAGGATGCAACATAGTGCACCCCTCCATACAGCTCATCCTAACCCTTCGGTGAGTCAGACTGGAAATGGAGCAGGGCACTGCTGCATCCTGGTCCTTGCTTCCTGCACACTTCTGTCTTACTCCCATTCAAATTCTGTTTGGATCCAGAAATGTTTAACTTCTCCAATCTGATGGGACTGCCACATGAAATGAAGCAGATTGGTATGAAACAGAACTACAAGCAAAACCAAAATAACAAACCAACACTTTGTTACAAAGAAAACCTCTACGAAAGAGCAGGGAGCCTCCAATGTGTCACTGGGAAGCATAGAAGCTTAGACACCTCTACAACAACCTCTTGTGAACAAAGATTTATGTGCACAGTTTAGCCAGAATAGGAAACTTTGTGAAAATGGTTTATACTTTACAGATGTATTAAAAACTTCTCAGAGAAAGTAATAATTTAATGTAATTTACTTTTGTGGTATGCTAGTGGCACCAATATACTAAACGAGTAACATAAACTGTGACCATGAACAGTACTGTAATCATCATGCCATTGTGCTCTGACATACTGAGTAATGACCTAGTATTTGAATGGGACAGTTCTACCATTTAGTCCTCATAAATCTCTAATCATACTAAAGCCAGGATAAACTTAACAGCAGTAATTCTCTTGTCAACATTTGGAGAAATTACACCTATACACACCCAGTCTTCAGGGCATGTTGAACACCAGTAACATGCACAGCCCAATACTGCCCCAGACATTTTGAATACTGCTCCATGTTTAGGGCATTATCCTTTCCCCATATGTTCTGTTTAAACCAAATTCTTTCTACTGGCTTCCTCTCCCACAAACCACAGTCTCTTCAGCTTCCAAATGAAAAGAAACCACTAGGTTAAACTGTGGAATACAGCAGTTATGGTGACTGACCCCTTAAGACCACTGCAGTTAGGCAGTTTTCTTTTTATGTCCTGTTTTGTTTTTGGTTGTGGATTCTTTGAGGGTGAAGAGGGTGGTGATGTCAAACTAAACCAGAAAGGCAGGCCCTTGTACCATAGGACATGAAGACGCATGTCTCATGCTGTCTATCCCCTGGGAGCCAGCAACATCTCTGGCGCTTCAAATTCAGCATGCGATTTGAGCCCCTTTTCCTTTTAACACGGTAGGAAATTATAGCACCTGGGTCGGGCCATCAGTTTGGGCTTCCCCCTTGATAAGCTTTTCTGAAATGATGTTTGACAACAGCAGGTCAGCAGGGAAATCTCCAGACTCAGTAATAAGGAAACTCTTGCCCCTGTCAATGCACTTACCCATTTGGTGCAGGTCCTTCCCGGCCCAGGAGAGGTCCCCATGCGGGACTTTTCATCAGTGAAAAGTAAACCAGATGTGCTAAATGGGAGTTGCAGGTGTCAGGGCATATATCTGTCCCTGTCTCTCGCCTTGTGACATCCTGGAGCCAAACTGTGTGCTTGGCTCCATGGGGTCCCCAGGACACATTCCAGGAGCCATATAAAAAACAGACAGCAGAAACTGGATTGTTCATGCCTGGGACGGACTCCTAATTGCTTCTCTTTGGAATCAGAATATAAGATAGCTGTGCAGCATTTCTTTCCCTGAATATGCCCATCCCAGGATGAAAGTCTTTTTCTTATATGACTTGCTGTCCCTGGTTTGGTCTCTGCACAGCTGATTCATCCTGCACTGTGGAAACACAGTCCTTCTTTACTCTTTTTGTGGTCTAGAACAAGCCTTCAGTCATTCCAGGGACAGGCTTTTTTCATGGTCAGAACAAGAGAGAGATTTGGGAGCAGGGGACATCATAACCACAGAGAAAAATACATCTTTAGCATTGGGAAGAGAGGGCTGCTTTCCACACCTGTTTGAGGCTGTCAGGTTTGCTTCCTTGTAGAACGAGTGAAAGGGATGGAAATGGGACAGTGCTATTGAAGGAACATACTTTAGCAATAGCACTAATTCCTCCCCAGGTAACCCCACATGGTAGTGCCTAGTAAGCCCTTCCAAGCACATCAAAATGTGCAGCACTAAAGATACTATAGCATTTTCTCAGAAGCCTCATCTGGTGTGGTGTATGTGCCCAGCACAGAGTGATACAGGCTGTGTCTGAATAGCAGGCAACAGCAGAGAGAAACACATCAGCATGCAAAACATGAGAACATGCTTTGGACACTACTGAACTTTTTGGTATTGGTAAAGAAATAATACAAGCACATTGTTTTACCCACAAACAGCATAATATTCCTGCATGACGGATCACGACTTTCAAACAGAAGTTGCTGCTTTCCTCAGCATAACAGAACCATATGAACCATACGAATCTGGATTCAAACCAGTAAGCTAAATTATTAATTTAATCACTGCCACCAAATTTAAGGGCATACCAGTAATTTATGCTATCACGGTCTCAGTACCACTTCAAAATTTTACACTGCTTCTCAAGTTTTCCTTTATTATACAGTCAATTTTTTATTTGAATGCTTTCAAATTACCATGTAATTAATGATAAGTATGCACACACATACCCTTCTGTTCTCGTCACGTGTATTATTTTTTAAGTCAGAGCTGTCCACCTGTGGTATGTTTCTATTGCCATCAGAATGTAATCCACTGTGAAGTGATACACAGGTCAGTGACACCAAAACTGCCTATACCACTGACAGTACCTGGTAAGGGGGAAAAAAAGGTGAAAATGGAAGAGGAAGATAAGATTAGAGTGCTGACCTGTGTGGCTGGCCAATACACTGCAAGCCTGGCTAAATGTGTGCCTTTCACTGCCCTCCTGCAAGCTTAATTTTATCCCCTAAGAAAGGAGAGCCCTACAGACATTAGCAATCTGCTCTTAAACAAACTCACTCATCTTTGCACACCCAGAGGAACCATTTGCAGAACTCCCATATGAACTACATTCAGGAGGTAACTTAGTTTATACTACAAAAAGTTAAAAGAAAACAAAAACTTTTTAATAAATTCATGCCTGTAGTAGCTGTTAAGTGTTTTAGATCGTCATTCCTGAGTAATTGCTAATTACACTGCTTTATTACAATGTGCAATTAAGTATGTGCTTGAGGTCATCCAGCTATTTGCTGTTTCAAGGAAAGCACTTGAGTCAAAAGGATTTCCTAAATGGAGTCATTCAGTGTTTTATTTCTCCAACTTCAGGCATTATTTTAGATGTGAATAATTGGACATTGAATAATCAGTTAAATGTCATTTCCATAAATTGTTTGTACTTTACATAAAACAAATAAAATGCTTTATAGGGCACTTTTGTTCTCTCTTTGAGGCACCCTGCACTAACCAGTTTTACATCGAAGGCACTGTACTCTGTGTCCAGTCTGGTCTAGGATGATTTGTGTATTTCTATTTTCAAACAGATCATTCACACAAACCAACAAAGACAGACCATTAATTCTCACTTTTACGGAAATTAAAAGGAACTGTGAGAAGGACATACTGACAAACCTAGAGAGAGAACCTGTGAGAATCACAGACTGTCAGGTAAGCACCTAAAAGTAAGGGCTGGTTACAAGACACCATTTAGAGACAGTGAAGGGAACTGAGCAGCTCCAGAATGTAGTTTGTACTCTTTGAAGACCCCCCCAAAAGGGAATATTAAGAGAAATAACTAGCTAAAACCGTGAACATCTAATTTCTCCTCTCTAAACCTGAATGACTGCCTAGCTGAATCACAGGCATCTGCTGGTTCAGTTGACAGTCAGGATCCTTAAAATTCATGCCCAAGTGTGAGCTGTCAGTGGAGAAACCTGTCTTCAGTACATTTCCCAAGCTCTTGCGTTTCCAGAGTTGAGTTGACATCTCAACCAAAATCCTGATGCCAGCATGTCTCATGCTCTCTGTCCTTCTCCGGCAGGCAACCCCCAAGTGTACTGTACTTGCTGACATTAAATAGTGCAGAGGCAGAAGGTGTCTCTGCCACTTTGGTTCAGGTCATCAGTGGAATGTGGAAAACTGAAGCTGAAGCCCTCACTTTCGTAAACATATAGAAAGACAGGCTCCTATCAAATTCTGCTCCATATCAAGTAGAAGAGAAGCATGAACCTGCATCTTTAGAGGAAGAAAGCACTTCTGTAAAGAAAAAAATTTCCCATCCCTGACATCTAATACAAGAAGAAACTTCATCAGTACTTAGCCTCTCGAGGATGCCTCTGCACTGCTGCCTCAGTATCCCAACCTGTGAAACACCTCTCTCAGTGGCCCAGTTGGCCTGGTTTCAAAATGTCATAGATACCTGCCTTTTTGGTACATCTATCTCCCATTACACTACATAGATAGCCCATCTGCCTAATTCAGGGTCAGGACTTCTATTACAGGGAGAGATGTGAAGGAATTGGGCAAAGCAACACTGAGCACTAATCTCCAAAGTCCATGCAAGGCTTTTATCCTGTGTGTCTACATCTCTGGCCAAGACAAGCTCAGATTATAAGCATTCGTGGAGATCTATTTGGGTTTCTACACATACTAAGAATGAGCAAGAGGCTTATGGTCCAAAAGCCAGAAAATAGGCTTTTTGTGATGAATAAGCTTTGAGCTGGACTGAAGAGGTTTCATTCACAGCCAGGGAGGTATAAAATCAAAACAAACCAAACCTCACCCAGAAATAAACATTTCAGGGTTCAAAAGCTAACTCAGCCAGTGACTGGATGAATGAGAGGATCATGCTTAACAGGAATAGGCTCCTCTTACAGCCTAGGTACAATAAAAACTTCTGGAAGTTGAATGATAACTGGCCTCCTGGTGAGGCTTGGGTTGTATATCTGGTCTCTGACAAAGCAACAAATGGTAGCATGGTTAACTGAATCCACTCCTGCATCCCTCAGTGACTGACAGAGCAGCATGCTGTCAGATGGAGAGAGGAAAAGTAAGTGCATACTTGCATGCAAACACAATGATAACAATGTGTCAGTAGTTTTTATTCTCGTTTAGACTTCTTCAGCTGATGCATGCTAAGGGAGGTACTACTACAAATTCAAAAGGTGTCATGTGTATTTTACTTGTTTAACTGTGCTGCAGACAGTGCAAAATCTCCTGCCTGGCTCACAATGTACCAAAGACCACCCTCTGACTGTGGCTATATGCAATGAGCTGATTATAGCCATCATCGTTACATGTCTCTGTCCCTAGCTCCACTTGGGAAATACAACCCTCTTGAGTGTGCTTTGTTTAACATTTTATTGTCTTCATACACTTAACCTTAACGCTCATAACATTTTGACCAGATCTGACAGGACTAATGACAAAAAACTATTTAAATGCTACTGTTATTTATTGTTACATTACTACTAGGCAGGTATCTCAATGGGTTTGATAAACCGCTTGTATAATATGTAGCTTTCATTAAAAAGTTGAATGACTAAGATTTTTATTTTAAACCACTGCCATAAAACGTCACTGAAAATGCCCTGAAGATGATAATCAGAACATATTTTCTTCCTAAAATATTTTAGTCATCAGAGAGTCAGGCAAGTTTACCTTATATAAATATGTAAGTGTGTGATAGATGTAATTTGGGGCTTGTTCTGCTTTCTTTGAATCCTAACTCTGCAACGTGCTGATGGTTTTGTGTGCATCTTCATTTTTTTAAATGTAATCAAAATACACTGTAACCTCACAGAACTATGTTAATTAATAATAACAAGGACTACAAGGAACAAACTGCATTTATCATCGTGTCAAACTTACTGGGAATTTTCACAATGTTATACTGAAATTGTCCTTGACTTTAACTTTCAGGTCTCATTCACTATGGTTTAATATGACTCCTTCTGCTTGTTTCTAAGTTGACCCCTTAGATAATAACTGGTCATTTGGGGATTCTTCTGTCTGTGGCTCCTGTTGGATAGAAAGTTAACTGACAGCTTATTATTGCAATAAGTGAGTAATAAGAACTGTTTGATATGGCTTTAAGACAAGCATCACATTATACTTCACCTTGAGAGATAACTACAGCTGAGGCAGTTTGAGAATTTCTATTTCAGTTGCTCACGCTTTGCAGAACTTCTGATTCCAGAACTTTCATTACTTAAGTCTGAAATCCATGGTTAGTAAGGCTGAGGTTTGGGCTATATTAGGTTGTAAAATCTGAATAAAAGTTGATCTGCTATATTTGAGGAAGATAAATAATAAAACATGGTGCCGATTTTAAGGAGGGAGGGAATGGGGTGGAAAAAGTAGTTCTTAAATTATGACCCAATTACTCATTATACCAGGACTGTGCTATTTGTCATACTAATGCAGAGCAACCAACAGTCTCAGCCCCAAAGATTTTGCTGTCCTGTCTGAGCCCTGACATAGGTGAAACGAAAACTCTTAAATACAACAGAGGTGGGGGAAAATACCAACAGATATATAAAAATCAAAGGCTCCTGATTTGTTCTGTCACTGCTCTGAACATTTAAACTCCACACCCTGGATAAAGAGCTGAACAGCGACTGAAGCGCCTGATAAGAGCAGCTTAGAAACTCTTTAATGAGAGAAGGACCACGGTGGCAAGCTGGACCAGTGTACATGGGGCACGTCCAGCGAGTCCTACGTTAAGCTGGACAAATGCCCCTGCTTAGAGGCCTGGCAAGTTTTGTGTAACACCTCAGTCCGGCTTTCAAACCTTTGAAAAAGGTAGCAAGCAGAGATCCTGTCAAAATCCCTGCTGGGGAGAGCGTTGATAATGCCATCTGGGTGTCAACCTGGCTTGAAACTGCAGCGACTGATGTGTCAACTTCAATTAACATTAGGGGTGTTTTCTGTGCGGGAAACACAGTGCTGCCCATGCTACTATCTGTTCCCAGGGTCAAAGCTCTCCAGCCACTTGCTACCTAAGGAACCTCCTTCAACTCGGATTAAAAATAACGAGGCCGAAGTACAGCAGTAGTGCAAACGAGATTAGCCTCTTCTGAACAATTTTACTCCCCAGAAGAGGTTGGCGACAGGATTAGCACTTAAGCCAGGCTTCTCTCGATTTATTTGCGTTCTTGCTTTTCACTTATTATTTGCTAACCCGCACCTGGGAACAACCCCGCCCGGCTCAGCCTCTGGCCCTGCTCCACCAGCGCCGTTCCGCCCGGTCCCTGCTCCTCCGGCGCCACTCCGCCGGGCCCCGCAACCTCCCCTCCCGCCTCCCGGCGCGATAGGGCCCGTAGTGCGCTTCCGCCCGGACAGCGGCTGGTCCGCACCCGCAGGCCGCCGGCGGCAGGAGCCGGAACGGCGGCCGGGCCCGCCAGGTGCGAGGAGCGCCGCCGGAGGGGCTACGAGCTCCGCGCTGGCGGTGGCTCCGCGGTGCAGCCGGGCGAGGGCGGTTCAGCTACCGCTATCTGGAGAGCCCGCTTTCCCTGGTCACGTTTTCGGGGTGGCCCGCCCGGGCTTTAATGGTACCCGCAGGCTGTCTTTGAGGCAGCGCCGGCTCCCTCGCTGGGCTTGGTGCAGCGGGTAAAGCCGGGCAGCGTAGGAAGAGATTAGCTCGGGGTTTACCCTTCACCCGCATAGAGATCAGCTGAGGACAGAGGCTGCTCGGCCTCCCGAAAAATGGGATTCCCGGAGCGCTCTCATGAAAAGCCGGGCCGCGACCAGCTCCGGGGAACTGGAGGGAGAAAAGAAAAGGCAGCCGGCTCCAGATTTAGGGAGAGAAAATATGGAGGGAAGAAAAAGGGTGAAAAAGGTGCCTTTTGTTCCGCCGGTGCCAGCGCCCGCGGGGGGGAAGGAGAAGGGCTGGGGGGGGGGGGGGG
>JANRGW010040887.1:0-55186 GCA_024733675.1 Psilopsiagon aymara
GCGTGCGGCAGGGTGGTGGTGCAGGAGTTAGATCCTTCCAGCTGTGGTTTGAGTCCGTGCCGTGCCAGGGGAGAGGATGGGTTTGCATCATGCTGGTTAGCCCCCGGTCCGGGCTGGGGGTGGTATCATGGACCCAGGTGTCGGCGCCTGCTGTGCACTCTGTTCCATCAGCACCCAAGTTCAGGGGTTTGCAGCACAGGCACCGTCTGTCCGGGGTGCTGTGGCAGAGGTACGCTGTCGCCGTGGCCTGTGGTCATGCTGTATCCCCAAGGTGCCTGAGGACCTCCTGTGGGGCTCACTGAGCTGAGGGGCCCTGATACCTTGTGCAGGGCCTCCATGGTACCTGACTTGCCGTGCTGGGGTGTCACATCATCTGCTCTGCTTTGCATTGTTTGAGTCATCACCTGAGCTCTTATTTTAGGAGACATTCGCCATCTCCTTCAATTCTTCCCACAAAGTGAGTGTGAGGGACGGGGGGAGAAAACTCAAACAGGGCTGTGACAGGGAACCATCCTGAGCAGATAAACTCGTGTTCCTCCTTCTCCATTTGTATCCTGCGTGGTGGAAAAGCCTGAAGAGATGGCAGTGCTTGGAGCAGCCTAGGGAAACAGGGCAGGAAGATTGGGGGGAATAAGGAGCATGCATCAGGTGTATGGGGCCTGGATGGGAGAAGGGGCACACAAAGTGAGTGGCAGGAGTGCTGAAGGATGGGGCGCAGTGCGCTGTCTGGAGGGAAGCTGCTGGCAGAGTGAGGAGTTCATGACGGGCCAGAAGCAGATCCCTGTGGCCCTAGGGGACATCTCACACTCATCTGTAGCACCAGTGAGGGGAGGGCTGAATCAGTCAGTGGGACCCTCACGCAGCAATGGCAACAAGTCACCTTATTTTTGAGAGGGAAATCAGTCTGAAAGAATCTCAGCTTTTAACCAAAAAGAAGAAAAAGTTCCTGCATTCTCTTTGTCTCAGAATTACAATAAAGAATACCTGAAATTTAAAAAGTAAGCTGACTGTTTTCCTTATTGAGACTTTGCCTGTGAAAACATGGTATTGCCTCAGGCCTCTCTCACACAGGTGAGGAAATAGCATGCAAGGGATAAAACTTTGGAAAATGTCACTCCTGGCTACACAGAGGACAGATACTCATCACTGTGATGCCAGCCAGAGGTTATAGCAGGGTCTTCTGGGAATTTTAATCTTAGTTTGGAAATACATAAATAGAGGCTGACTCCAGGCCCAAGGGATTCTCACCGGCTTGTGCTGCTGATGTCTTCTCTTTAACTATGGAGGGAGAATTCTGAGGAGTCCCCTAGTAGGGCTAGAAAGAGCAGTGGGTTCCCTTTCGGATTTGATCTTACCGTTTTCCAGTGTGGGAGGTGGAAGGTAAACCTAAGAAGCAAACACATGCAATGGAGAAAAGTCTGAAGATGTACATTTCCAACACAGGGACCTCACTACTAGTGACAAATTTTAATTATCTGTAAGCTGGAAGAGAAGAAAAACCCCAGAAAGCTGAGATAGTTCATTCCCTCGAGAAGAAAAATCCACACAACTCCCTCACACACACATAAAACCCCACAGGATAGTAAATCCCTCAGGCTCTGATTAAAGCTATTCCTTTAAGCTGGCAGGATCTACCCAGAATTAAATATCAATCCAACAAAGACTGTACGTAGTGCTATGAATACTCATTTCCCTCTGAAGAATTGCTGAGTGAATGGGCAATGTATCTTTTTCGACCAAAAGCTGTTTCATTCTCCCATCCCATTATTCTGCTGTAAAGCAAAGTCATATTTATGTTTCCTCCAAGAAAAGCAGTTTCTCTTTATGCAGCACTTTATTGAAGTCCCCAGATCTTATGTTTATGACCATTACACAGACATTTAAGACACATGTCTTAAAAAAAAAAAGGCTTTCTTCTTTCCAGAGTCAGTGGGGAAATGTTGTTGAGTAGCTCAATAAATCTGGCAATAGTTGTCAGGAAACTTCCTGCAGCTTATGGAGGAGTTCCTCAGTTACGCACAGTGAACCATCACGCAGAAAGTAAGATGGAAGTGGAGTAAGGCAAAGAGGTAATTCTAGCATTTCTTATAAAGATGAAACTTAGAGCTATTTTAGTAGAAATGGGTACTATGTGCTGGAAACCTGTGCTGGTATGGTACATAGGGACTCCAGTGATTACTTAGTTGTGAAAGCAGTAGTGTAATTTTCCACTTACAGGTAAGACAATTCATCTTTCTAGGAAGAGACCTGTTTTTGTATAGCAGCAGTGTATTAGTTCCTCTCTCACTAAGAAAGCAAACATTTAGCTGGAAAAGGCTTTTTTGCCTTCTTGTCAATAGATACCTCGAAGCACAAAACCAAGAAAGGGGTGCTTTTTCTGTAGTTGTTCATCTTTACACAGTTGAAAAGGGAACAGACTGTTCTCTGTTTGCCTGTTTCCAAGACTGTAAGGAAGCTGCGGTAGCAACATTTGCAAAGATAAAAAATAATGTGCCATAGTCAAATGTTTTGACCTAGACAGTGTATTGATGTTTGCAGCCAGTGATGCTAGTGTAAACTCAAGACATGATTTTGCCTGGAAGTTGCTGGGAAATCAGAACAAGTATTTCCTTCCAGATATTTGTTCAGCCCACATACAGCATGCTGTAGAAAAAGCTGTTGCAGATAATGTGTTATTTGGCTATAAAAGCTGTCCAAGTTTTCAGGATTGCGGTTGATACTCCATTTTGGCAATATCGAATATGTAGGAATACTTAAGCACGTACCCACAGGATGATTATTTTATTTTCCGTTGAAAGGATTTCAAGATATTATCCACATATTGGGATTCCTGGAAGACATTTATCCTGGAAGACGCTTAAGGTGGGTGCCTTCTTGTAACTGCTATGTCCTTAAAGCTGACAAATGGGCACACCTCCTCAGTTTTATGCCAATGCATTATTTTAAAGGTAGCTTACACAAAATGTAATTGTTCTCAAAGCTTTTAGACTTGACTGAATGTATCTTGTGTCTCCCTGAATTAGAGGACTAATACCATATGGTAAGTGGTCAGTAAAGCTCACACTTAAGGAGCCTGGTATTGGGAAATTCTCCACATGCTAACTTAAATTACAGTCTGTGAAAATTCTTAAAAATTGTGGAATTAACTACTTTTGTGCATCCAAAATACAGCAGGGAAAATAACATTTCTTTGGGTAAACAGCTTTGGGGGATATTGAAGAAACTTGTGAAACTTACTAAATGTTATGTTAATCTGAACTTTAAAATGAAGTTATTTTTACTTTTTAATTTTGAAAAGTGTTGTAAATTTTAAAAATATTACTTGATTAAAATGCATTACAAGGCATCCAAGTTGCTTAGTACCTTTTGAAATAGTAAATTTTCAGTTGTTCTGCATCTGTGTACTGCAGAAATATACCACTTAGGGGGCAAAAAAAAGCATGCTACATGATAAGAAATGTGTATTTTCCTAACACAGTCCTTAAAATGACATGTTGCATTTGTTTACTGAGCAGTCATCCCTTCTTCCCACCAAGAAGGTAGTCTCCTTCCTGCTGTCCCACATGCTGGAGACAAAGGTATTGCTTGATACCAGACTTGAAGTCCTAGATCATAGAATAGCCGGGGTTGGATGGCACCTAAAAAGATCATCTGGTCCAACCTGTCATGGGAAGAGGAGCCTAGATAAGATTATCTACCACCCTGTCCAGATGTGTCTTGTAAAATATCAATGCAGGAGAGGGGGTAGAAAAGACTGTCCCTCTTAAGCATTCTCATCCCAGGGGATTACTATAAACAGATGTGAGAGAAGACCAAAATATGAGAAGTAATCAAGGGGAAGCTGGCTGCTTTCCTTGTTACGGTGAATGTAGATGGAAGAGAAGGGCCCTGGTGGCTGTTTGCTTTGAGAAGGATCAGCCCAGGTACACTGGAAGTGCTTCCTGCATCTACTGTATTATGACTCTGTTTCTCTACGTTTCCCCAGCTCCAGCCTACTTGCAAGGTTAGATGGACCCCGATGCCTCCAGCCCTCTTTTCCTCCTCACAACAGGTTTATGGTTTCCTTGGTCAGAGCATGGGCTCTTCCTCTTTTCCTAAATCAGAAGCTTGTCCCACAGCTAAGGGAGACTAGATGAAGCATGTGTGAATTTCACAGACTGGATGCCAGAGGTGAACTGCAGTTAGGATAATGTTTCCTTTATCTCTCTGTTTACAGAATTATAGCTGGCTTGTAATAGTGCCAGTGTCCTCAGGAGCCCTTTAAAGGGATTTCTGGGAACCACATAAACATGTTAGGAAGAGGATGGAGTTAATCAGTTGGGCTTTCCTGCTGCTATATTCAGCCTAGCAAGCCGCCTCCAACAGATGTTTTTGCTTTTAGGCCACAAGGAACATTACTGACTGGCTTTTCCTGTGTTTAAGAAGCATGCAAAGCTATCAAAGACTTGTTTTCCGTAAGAGCATTTTCTTGTCAGGTGATGTTTTTCTATCTTGGGCATTGTGCGTTTTAATGAATCTCTCAACAGGCTGATCCCCTAAGAGAAGGAAGAGGAAATCTGCATTACCTGATTTTCTCTCAGGTCTGTGGGAGGCACAGGCTGTAAGTGGTGGTGAAGCTGCACAGCAGAGCTGTGTGGAGCAGCACGCAGAGCCCTCTGCTCCCTCCCATCGGCTATTCTGCCCTGCCTGTTTTCAATAAAATCTCCTTCATGTCACACAGACCAAGTAAGAGCTGAGTCCCAGGAGTTCCTCACACAATTTAGAGGTCAGTCAGTTAATATCAGTGTCAGGGTATTGTATCTCTGCCTGTCTCCTGTGGCCTGCATGAAAAGAAGGGAAAAACCTGACTGTGTGAGCTGGCTCCCATAAGCTCTCTGGATGGGATGGGGGAGAGGAGGGCTTGGGCACAGCCCCTCCATGGGCTGTAGGGTGATGGAGGAGCCCTCTTCTGGAAAGCACCTCCTCCCCATCCCGTTCCTGCTCTTGCCTCAGTGCACTGACCCTGGAGGATTTGCCTACCCTAGCATCCAGCTCACCCAGCTGTTAGACAGGATCAGACAAGACCAGGTTAAACCCAAACGCCCCCAATTTTCCATTTCACCATCGTAGCGCCTGAAGTGAGCAAAGTTACTTCACGATTCTGGGAAGGAGCTGCCTGCCCACAGGATGCTGATGGGATTATAGGTCCTCCGTAGCTCATGGCAGTTTTCAGAAGGAACACAACCAGCATTATGTCTGCCCTGCAAATGGTGCCTTTCCTAATCAGTCACAACCATTTGTGCTCACAGCACTGGCCTCTCAAAGCATCGCATTACATGGGTCAACAGGGACAGCAGTTACCTATCTATCCAAAATTGCAGGTGCAAAATGATGCCTGCAGCTATCTGGGGCCATAAAAACAAGGCATCCTCCCAAGGTGGGTTGCAACAGAGGCTGCCACACAGTAGTTGTAGGAGCCCTTCCTCTCCCGCAGGGCGCTTCTCCAGCACGTAGTCTGTTCATGTGGATGGAGGAGAAATGCAATTTCACCCACCCTCTCCCGGCAGCAGTAGCTAGGAGGGATGGTTATTTTAGTGACTGTAACATTACTGTAATAATTGCTGCTTCATCAGAAAGAGTTACTAGTCTGTCAGTGATGCCTTAGACAGCAACACTTGTCTCAAATGCCTGTTAATTATCTAAACAAGCAAATTTGCTTCCTTCCCCCCCATGGTCACTACTGTCTTGTATCATTCATGCAGCTGAAGCTATGATCTTGCAAATACCTCTGCAAGTGGTTGTCATTACAAGAATTGTCTCCCCAAAGCACAGAGGCTGATGATGTGAGAAAGAGATGCTGGACTAGTTCCCCAGGGCCTAATTCAAATCCTTTTGAAATCAGTAGAGATGCTCCCAGTCTTTCATGGCTTTGGGTTATGTCTTCAGATAGCAACTTTTTTTTCCGGCAGGAATTTTACTTCAAACATCTTTTGAATAAGCTTGAGAGATCTGGCAGCTGATAAAATACTCAGCTTTAAGCCAATACAAACAGTGATGCCCCTGAATATATTGTATTTCTTTCGAACATACAGTTTTTCTCCTGGGGAAAGCAACAATCTGATATGCTTTCTTGTGCAAAGTCAGAGCTGTAGTAGCTTTTTAGTTACTCTGAGATCTCCAAAACCTGGAAGCATGGCTTTCAGTGTAAAGCATTGAGGCTGCAGACACACACAGGGCTTCAGTGCATGCCCTCTGCCCACTGCACTGCAGGGTTTGTTCTACTCTTCACCTCCTCTGCACTCTTCCTGTGCTTGCTCAGGTGTTCTCCTTTGAACACCAGTGCTGGCAGAGCCGCGGACTGCTGGTGCACAAGGAGTCTGGAAAGCATCATCCCACCAATCTGAGTCATCTCAGGGCTGCGCTGGGAGCCAGCCCCTCTTTGTCTCCCACCTAAAGAAGGTGCAAAGAAGAGGAAGTTCCTGGCTCTCCACCAGCCCGTACCTGAGTTAAATGCCCGGCAGCCACCCAAATTCCTCCCTTTTTGGTTCATATCTGCACAGAGGCTGGAATGAAGTGGCTGCTGGAGGAGTCGGAGGCAAGGAAAATCGGAACTTCTCCCCGAGGGGACCGTTTCACACAAATCTCAGACCATGAGGTTTCTCACAACACTGTTCGTTCTGCTTAGGGAAGTTATCAAGAACATAATGACAGCCATCATCAAAACCCAGGTGAATTTTTTCCCTCCTGAAGATTTAGCTTTCTGGCTGCGGCTGGTGACCTACAAGCTGCTGCTCAGTTGGGGACGTAAAAAGAAAGCCGTGAGCATTTAGTGAAAGCAGATAGAGCCATCTAGTGACAAGAGAAATGCATTCTTCGTTTCATGCTGTGAAGGACCTTCACAACCGGCAGAAACCTGCGCTGACCACCGGGCATGGGCAGCCCCTTTCACAGTGGTGAAGCCTCATGAGGCTCACACCTCCAGAGCTTAGCATGGTCCTTACAAAGCTTTCTGGAGCAGGGATGTCAGCATTGACGGATGGTCGCTGACAAGGTTTGGGTTTGGGAAAAGCCCGTGGTGCCTCAAAGGTAGCTCAGGGGGCCAGGCACTGGCAGAGCTTCTTGTTTGTGTTTGTTGGCACGTTGTTTTCCTCAGGCTGGTTTTGTGCTGCTTTAGCCAAACAGCGAAAAATGCAGGAGAGGGGAGATGCTTCACAGAAACCAACAAACAAATCATTTGTTTCGGAATGTGCATTAATTTTATATATATATATAAAACCCTTTTATTAACGGATTACTAGAAATTGTGTACTTCTAAGGAAATTCTTCTGCATGACAAAAATCCATCAAAACCTCCAAAACTTCCATGATTTTTTTATCACTAACATATTGAAAAACATTTAATTTCTTGGCAAAGGAAGCATTATTTCTTCTTCCTTTTCCTTCTCTCTGTCTAGCACATTCCTTCTCTCCTCTGAAGAATTCACACAACTCGGTGTGTTATCAGTCTAGCTAATTACATTACTGCACTTCCCAGCAAATTAAAATCCAAAGCCTGCCTTTTTACAGTAAACTCTCCAAAGAAAGGGATAATGAGGTTACTTAGCAGGTTTTGTTCCTTGGGTAATTTCCATGTACCCCTTAGCTTATAAAGTGGGAGATAAGGTAGCCACCATAGCTTTTATGTTTGCCTTCCCAAGCATCATCTAGGTCTCCTAGCACTTCTGAGAAAGAAGCGATTCTCCTGCTGGAAGCCCAGAGGTGAGCCCATTAGCTCCAGGATGGAAAGACCAAAGGCAACTCTGGCTCTGCCTGTGCTGCAAGCAAGGCCAAGACACAGACAGTTTGGGTGCTTTAGATTGTACCCACGCTGCTGTGGACGGGCACTCAGGGCAAAGTAGTTGTGTTCCAAACACAGAGCCCTGAAGCTTAGATCTTCTTCTTGCCCCATGAGGTTTCACCATGGCCCAAAAAGACAGGATTGTCACCTTGTTCCAGGAACTAAAACCACTTTGAAGCACCTGAAATGGGGTTGGGCTGCATGGTAGCCCATTAGTAGCTCTCATAGCACAGGGGTGAAGGTAGCAGTTGGAGTGTGGCATGAGGCTGTCTGAACATGCAGGGTTGGGACCACCACTTCAGGTCTGCAGTGAGCAGGATGGTTGCTGCCAGCATCACCCTGGCTCGGGGCAAGCAGTGACAGACTATACCAAGCTGGTCTGGGTGTGGGAAGGACTTGAACTGCAGTTCTGAGGCAAAGTTCCAGCTGCAAAGTTTGGTTTGACTCAGAATGGAAACAAATGCAACACTGTCTCCACCACAAAACACCCCAAAGCAAAACAAATCTGTTTGTTTGGATTCTCCTCTAACTTATGTGTTTCTTGAGGAAATAAAGGCCAAACTTTTCCTTTCTTTGTTCCCACAGGAAGGTTTTCTTCCTATCAGATGACATAGTTCTTTGGACATTTTCTACTTGATGATTTGTTCATACCTGCAGTTTCTGCCAGGAACTCGGCACTAGCATCCTGGTTATTTTGCACATCCCTAATTAAACCAAGGTGAATGGAGTGGATGTAATGAACTACCAGAAGAAAAGGACTTGGAAGGAGAACAAGGGCAATGCAGTCATCAAAGGAACAAAAATGCTTTTGTGTAGGCTTATAATTTAAAACAAGAATTCCCTGCAACTCTTGCCTGATTATGGTCGATCTCTACTACACTTACCTTTGTTCATTTTGCTATGCATTCCTCTTCCTAGATCCTCTCAGCTCCCCTTGGCCATTTGTGAGTGAAAATTTCACCCACATTTTGTGCCTATTAATAACTCTGGATGCTAAGATCTGGGGCAAGAGGCTTTGCTACATGCTTGTCCAGCACTTGGCACAGTATGGTTTCCAGTCTTTCACTGGGCTCTTACCCAGATCAAGTGCCTCAACACTACATGGTTCTCCCTTACCCTCTCATCTGAAGGTGTTGCTCTGGTCATGGTTAATCAAGTATAAACCTGGGAGTGACAAATTAGTTCACTCAAGTCACTTTAATCACTTTCCAGTTGGGTCCAAAGCCTGTAGCTGGCTCCCAGTGCTGGCTGTGACACATAGCCAGGGTCAACCTTTAATTTCATGGTCTGGTTCTGAATGTATTTAAACAGAAAGCTCTCTGTCAAGACCTAGTCCACCAGACCTTCCAAGTACTGGATGCTGGACAAACATATGCTGTTCTTTCTACAAAGGACTCCAAGCTAAACAGCCTTCTGTTTAATTTGAAAAGCTTCCATCTCTCCAGCACAGTAAAAAGAAAAAATGAAGCCCTTCCTCAACTGTGCTTCAGGCTGATGAACCAAACATTTTCCACAGTTCTACCTCAAAGCTATTAATAAGTCTGTGACTACAACTAACTTGCATGGTAAGTCATGGGGCTCTCTGCCTCTCCTCTCTGTTCCATCTTCTCTGCCCACCCTCAAGCTGTTGCTCTGTCCCATGGGGAGCAGCAGCCCCCCCCATGATGGGTGTCATGCCAACTCTCTTAAATATACCTTGTCTGCCTCAGAGGATGCTGCTTCAGCCTGCTGTGACAGATTTTCTATATAGGGGTGTATGGGGCTGAGTCATTCGACTCAAGTCTTCTTTCCTCATTAAGAGAACTAACTGTAGCTTTCAATTGTAATTAGCACATCTGGACCACCTCCTTTCTCTCTTTCATCTTGCCTTTTGGCCATGCTGCCCCTCGTCCTGCCTGCTGCCTTTGCTTGTGCCATCTGAAATTGCACTTCTCTGTGCCAACTTGGTGCCCATCAGAATGGACCAAATCTCTCTGCAGCTCCAATGGAAGGTGTCAGATGCTCATCTAGCTGTGTGCTGTAATCAGGTTTGCAGGCAGAAGGAGGGATTGCATCAATTAGCTAATGATATGCAGGGGGAGTCAGGTAAACCATTAAGCATTCTTTTAGAGGTATGTTTATGTATCTGCCATACTCTGAAAGCACCATGCCACTATACATGTGCACAGAGATGTGTTGCGCCTGTTTGCAGTCGCCCTTGCCAAACTGCCTGTCAGGTGAGTGCATTTATTTGTGTTCTGGGGTTTGGTACGCTGGCTGCCCACCAGCTTGCAGCTCTACCTCACACTTGAAACAGTCCTGTGAAATAGGTGCCTGGTCCCTAACTAGAGGTACAAAAGAGCAAGGTTTTGGAGCCCAGCACAAACTCCTTTGTTCAGAAACTCTCTTAGCAAAGTCATCTGTTTTCAAGGAATAAATTATGGTTTACTGATTCTTGGGATCTGACCGTCTGACTGTGCCCCTGAGCCCAGCACAGCCCCACCGGTACAAGCCGGCTTAAGCTAAAGAGACTCTATAGGCTGTAATAATGGACTCTTAGGTATACCCCATCCCCCAGGCAACTTCTGAAGCTTGTAGGTGGTTTCACTGAAGTTTTATGACATCAACAAGGGAAAACAACTTTGAGAACTTGCATTGCCCAGCAAGACACAGCCTGCAGCATGCTTTTTATGGCCAAGAGCATGCAGTGCTCCTGGCTTCATTTCCTCACTGCTCATAGCAGTCCCCCTTTATGGCAGGGCTTTGCCCCACAACGTGCAGAGCCGCATCATGGGCTCAGATGTGGTGAAGCAAATGACTCGGGCAGCAGAGAGCTGGGATTTGAAAACCTACATGAATTAAAACAAGGGTAATCTGGGCTAGGTAATGCTGGCTTGCTCTTACAGCCAGCGTCATTGAGGCACATACCCATTGCCTGGGCAGGGCACCATCAGTGTGGGGGTGAAACCATGGACAAGCACAGAGAAACACCGTGGTCTTACGATTTCCAGTACTTGAGCTAATGTGCTCCAGAGCAGCTTGGTAATCTCTGCCCAGCACTGCCCTTTGTGGTCCTCTCCTTGGGGCCATTGCAAAAGTCACAGTCTACAGAGGAATAAAAAGCTGCTGTCACTGATATCACTAATGTCAGGTTTCCTGGGCTGGTAGCCAGGAGTTCTTGTTAGCAGGTATTTTCTAATGTAACACTCCTGCTTGCATCAAAAAGAAGAGTAATATGTTTTCAAAGAAAGGGATTTATTCCCAAAAAGTCAGTGAGATTGGTACAGGACCTAACTGTACGATCTGGTGTGCAAAGCATGTGGCAAGGGTGATTGGTAGCGAAAACACAGCATTCTGGAGGAGAAGATAAGACCCTACTGTTCTGGAAATATTGCAGGAGCCTCAGAAACCAGAAACACACATCAGAGCTTATGTTCTCCCAAAGTGGCTGAACGTTAACAAATCCTACGTTAGTGGCAGTGCTGTTATGCTGGCAGGAGCAGGTCTGATGCTTACTGCAGTGGTCCTTCCCCTTCTTCCAGACTCCACTGGTGCCTCACTTTAGCTTTCTGTGGCAGGTAGGCTGCAAACCTCTGCTCTTGCCCTCACTACTCAGGATGGTTCCACCAGGTAAATCCCAGGCCAGCACAGATGCCCACCATCCGTGTCAGAAGAAATCTGTATGGAGCACACCTCATCCCTCCTGAAAGAGGAGATTGCTGTGGCTGAGCTCAGCTTCCCTGAGCAGGGATTTCTGTGAGCTATAATATTTATTTTGCCTCCAGCCTTTACTGAAATTGGTTGTTCCCCATGCATTTTAGCCCAGGTTTTTCTAGCAAATGAGGTTTGGTTTTGCGGATATGCTGGCTATCCCATGAGTTTTTTGCCTTGCTTGTTCACAGGCAAAGAAGGAACTATTTATTGTAGGAGACAAGCAGCAGCTTGTAGTTACACTATTAATTATTTACCAGGGAAAGAAAACTTCCCCATCTGGAAACATTTTGTTTTCTTTGTGGACAGGAGATGCTGGGGTAATGAATGGGCACTCATGACATGAGGATGCAGAAGTGACGATGGCTACACAAAGATGCATCCATTGATACAAAATCATCAGAAATCACTTGTCCGCACAGGGAACCTGATCACTACCCTTCTAATGACCAGAATCACATGCTGCAGGGAGACAGCCTGGCGGCTGCCGATGACACTGCCCAAGTCACGTCAGTTCAGCTCTTAATTATAACAAGCTTGAGTAGTCTGGATATTCAAAAGTTTCCATCCACTGCCAACTTGAATTTGCCCTGCCTGGGTTCTTAGTTCATGGGTAACTTGATAAAAGCTTGACCAAGTCTCAGTGAAGCCTTCCTTAGCTCAGTTATGCTGCAAAACCCCAGGCACAGAGGGAGGTGCACAAGCTCTCTGATGATCTCATGCTGCCCATCTTTCCCATTTCTTCGTGTGTGTCAAGACAGGAGGACTCTGTCCTCAGTCAACATTAATTTTGATCCCTTGGGTGGCAGTGGAAGGATTCTGGGTGCAGCTGGGACGAGCTGCATTTCTCTGCAGGCACCTTAGCACACAGCCACTTTTTGCACAAGATTTTTGGCATAAGAACTCTTGGGAAATGGCTTTCCTTCTGTCACAAGAGCTTCCACTTGGCCAGAGCTTCCACTGCTGTAAATAGTCACAAGCTCATTGTATCACCTGAGATACATACTTCCTTCTGCACACTCACCTTAAAACCTCTTGTCGCATGGTGGGAGCTCACATCAGAGAGTAAAACCAGCCAGCCCCAGGCAGAAGTATCATGTATCCAAGCCTCCTCTGGCTCCTGTTAGGATAACACAGCAATTTGCCATCTTTTTTTCTTCTCTTGCCTGTAATTATGCTTTAGTCACTGGTCATCTGTTCTCTTCAGACCTATAATCCAGCAACCTTTCCGGTCCTATCACCTACAAGTACTTATTTCTTTGCACAGTTAGGAAGACTTAAACTTCTTTTTTTGCTTTTCTGGAAGACAGAAACTGCAGGCAATTTAGCTCTCCACATAATGCTGATAATGTGCCTCGCTTGGGAAAGAATCCATAGGTGCTTTAAGTGTTAACTATCTGGGCATGGCAGTAAACATGCTCTAACAGCCTCAGAAAATGTTAAATGAAAGCAGAGCTGTAGAGGGAAAAGCAGAAAGGCAGCCATGGCTTGGTGCAGGCAGAGATTCCCCTTCATGTGGTATATGTAGTGATGTCCATCTCTGACATATTTAACAAGATATAAAGTTGTAGTGTCCTAAATGGTCATTAAATTGTCTTCTGTAAGCAGCTATCTGTATTTGACTTTGGCACCTTTCTAGCAGTGTGGAAAGCATTTGTAAGGAACCATAAAAAGTCATTACATATGCAGAACAATTGAACCTCCTCAGCATCTGTGGTAGGAAACACATCTGTCTTCTGTCCCTTTCTTTCCTAAATGTCTCCCTGAATCAACTTTTATGGGAGGGTCGTAAATATCCCTTTCTATTTGAATCCAGGAGTTAACAATACCCCCTGTGACCATAAACACAAGATGTTTCACTGAGGAAAGAGGTGCACTCAAGTAAGCAGAGATCTTTGTGACAGTTGCAGCCAGTATGGTCCCCATGCACCGCTAATCACATTAGTGGGAGAGCATGGAGGTGGCCGGCAGACAGCAAAAGAAAGAGGGAGAGAAAAGCAAGACTAATCTTGTTAAAAGGGAAGCAAAGATAGACGCTACTTTTACACAGAAGCTTATAACGTCCGCAGTTTCCCAGGACTAGAATCACCTGGATGCTCTGTGAGCAGCACGGCTGTGGTGGAAGCAAACAGCCCCACATCTCGCTTGTGTTTGCTGAAGGCTGGTGGTTCCTATGTCTCTTTGCTATCCATGTTCTCTTGCTTTCTGCACAGGCAACCCCAAATCCTTCCTGAAGCAGAGGTTTACTTGTCTCCAGATGAGTGCAGGGCTATTTTTAATTCCCTGTGTGTGATCCTTTTCCAACAGAGGAAGACCCAATTTTTAACAGATGAAACAAGTGCCAGATCTAAAATATCCCTGTGTTTCATTACCCTCCCTTGGGGAAGCCATGTCAGGTGCTGAAGGTGTCTCCTCCCTGAATGAAGTCTTTTACTCTTCAGCTGCACATGAGGATGATGTGCAGATCTGAGATGTGTGGCTGCAGCAGGTTTTTCTTTCTCAGGGAGGCTCAAAACACCAAGCTGTGAGCTAAGGGTTAGCCAAGCAGTCACTATGCGGCCTCTGACAGTCCCCATGGTAGGGTTTCATCCTCTAATCAGGGCTCACACTGAGCCATGCTGCAGAGGCATTGCTCCAGAACTGGGGTCCCCTCTGCACACTCCTTCCTCTCACACTTGGTGAGATGGGGCAAGGGAGAGGGGTGCAGCAGGAAAGGTGCTCCTAACCTGCCACTCACTGAACCATAGGCCCCTCCATGTGCTCTAACCCACTCCTGCAGTTCTGTGTGCTGGATGCTGTGATGCAGTACTGAGGCTCTGCAGCCAGTGGGGCAAGCAGCCCCCAAACCAGTGAGCTTCAGTTCAACAAGACAAGACTTGATCTGGGGCAAAACTTCCCCTTTTAGGGAACCAGAGCCTGGAGAGGCAGCTCTACATGCCCAAGCCCAAGCCAGTGCTGGAGAGTTGATGGACACAGCTTTTCTGAGTACTTTCCCAGCACCTTGACAGCACCCATTGCTGTGGACCTCCCAGAGCTGTGTTAATGGGCCCCCTCCCACAGGGTGTAATGTTGGAAGAGAAAACAGCATCTTGTTATCTGAAAGGAGCTTTAACCCAGCTTTATACCCAGGACTGTTTGACCAGTGTCATACTACAGTGCTGAGCATGGAAAAACAAAGTGCTTGCATCAGTAGATGGGGTGTCTGCCACTGCGTGTGCCAGTGCCTTGTCAATAATCAAATGGGGCAGAGGAGGGAGGACCAGACATATGAGCTGGAGAAATCCATGATAGAAAATCACACTGTTATCACGTGGGATGGCAGGCCCCACAGAAAGTGAAGAAGCAGCTGGAAATCTGAGAGCAAGGACAGCGGTGATCGCTTCATAGCTGAGAGTCTGTGTCCAACCAGGTAGGGAGAGGATCAGCCGCTTGTTGCCTTGATATTTCATCAAGTTCTTAAATATGAAATTCAAAGCCCTCTTGGCATCAAAATGATGATTTCAGTATGGTTTTGTGGTGGCTAAATGAGATAGGAAGTGGCTGTTGTCAGTGTCCTGGGGCACTCATGCTCCCCTTGTAGCTTTCCAGTGGGGGACATTAGAGCCAGGCAGGAGTGGAGCCCCTGGGGGGTGGAGGGACTGGCTGCAGAAGGAGGAGAGGCTAAGAAGGAAAAGCTCTAGGGATGCTTTTAGCAATGTTTGAGAAAGGTTGTTGGGATGAGGACACCATCCTGGGGAGCAGACCCTGTGCAAGGCAGAGGCCCTGCAATGAAGCATAGCCCAGGTAAACCCAGTGTTTCTGAGCACTGTAGAGCAGAGCTGCTTGGTGCCTGGCTAACCAAGAGAGGAGCCCAAAATTCAGCCAAGCAAAGGATGTTTTGTTTACCAGTCCTAGGATTTGACTGGTGAGATCAGGACCCTCCAACTCTGCTGCTCTGGCCTTGTTCCTCTCACCTTCTCTCCCTTTATGGACAGCCCCATACCTCAAAGTGGGTGGCATCAGGGGTACTTTCACTGGTCCCTGCAGCCTGCACCACCTCAAATGATATTGGCATTGACCATTCAGTCACAGAAGGGTTTAGTGGTTATTAGGTGAGGGCCTGGGACTCAGTGAGGGCAAGGAGCTGGGAGGGAAAGGAAAGGCAGCTAAGGGTATAAAGAGGAGGGAGCTACAGATGCTGGGAAACAGGCAAAGTGGGACATAAAAAGGAGGAGAAAGTAAAGCCAGAAACAGCTGACACAGGAGCCTGTTTTCTTACCAACGATGCCTCTGATGAGAAGGAAACGGATGAAGAAATGCACAATTTGTGTAATGCAGAAGGTCAGTGTTTTTTGTGTGCAAGCTCTTGGAGGCTGTAGGGGATATCTCTGGTGTACAGGTCCCCATACACATGCTGCATTTCAACTCTGAAGGCAACAGGCAGGCCAAGTCCTCACCTTGCTTACCTCTTCTGAAGGTGCACGGTCTGGATTACTATCATTACCATCATTATTATTACTAGTTGTAGTAGTAGTACTGCTATAATATGATTATAATTAATTCCTAATTAATCCCAAGGATCTGGACTTTGTCTCAAACAAGTAAAAAAATAATCTGTGGTTTCTCTTAAAGACAGAAAGCACCTTGCTTTTTCTCTTGAGCATGTCTATGCAGCCCTCAGATACAGTTTGTACGTATCCTTAGCTAAGCCAACATATTGATCCTTCCCCCAAGCTCTGACCCCTCCATGCCTTCTCTGTTTGCAGAGTTATCTTCAGCATTCCTGCCTCCTCACCACTGCAAACATTTCAGGTAAAATTGATCCACTGGATACAAGGAAGGATGTCATGAAGACATGCAGGGCAAGAGGCCATGTGCAAGTCTCTCTGCCATCACGTAAGCTAGTTGAAGGTTGGTTCCACGCTAACTGGCTCCCAAGGCTGGTTCTCATAGTAAGCAATGCTGCGCATTTCTGAGCACCACTCATTAAGTGCAAACCAGGGTGTTAGTACAATTATCACCATAGCTGGTTTTGTGTAATGAATTGGAGAAACCCTGATTCCACCTTTCTCCTTGGACACACTCACTGGTGTTGAAGGCCAGACAGATGATGCAGATCATCAGTCCTGACCTGCATGGTACAGCCCAGAGCCACTTAGCTTTAGTTGCAGCTTCAATCCCATGTTTTTGTACAAGTACATGAGTCTCTGAGAGGAGAACATGAGTCTTCTCAGCGTTTGTCAAGAGCTCCATCAGGACTGCCTCCAGCTTTGCAAGGGCTACTAGGAAAAAATGACCTCTTCTTGGAGACAAGCTCTATCCTCTCTATTTTTAACCATAGATAGGGTATACAAAGGACATGTTAAAGTACTACTTGCAGGCTCCATCCCTCTTCTTTGTTCCCTGGTCCTACAGACCAGTAAACAGCTGAACCTGCCAGACCATTGTAAAGGTGTAAATTGGCAAACACTGAGTAAAAAACCCCACTTCTAAACCTCATGCTCAGGCTAGGTGAGGGCAGCTTCAGGCATCATTAGGTAAGGACTCAGGCTAGGTGTGGACAGTTATCTCCTCTGCAGGTCTCAATCAGCATCGGCACTTGAGTGATGCACAGCTGCCATGGGTGGGGCTGACAGCAGAGCTGCTGAGTGGGATGAGGTCCACTTGAGCCACTCAAGGGCTGCTGTTGTCCTGGGCAAGCTCATGCTACTGACCTTCTCTTTTGCAAAGAATAAAGTCCATCTAAAGAATTTGGGTATATAGAAGTCTTTCCTTCATCCTAGTCCTATGTGGGTTATATAGTTTGGGGGGGTTGGAAGTAGGTGATTTTAAGGTCCTTTCCAACCCAAACCATTCTGTGATTCTGTATATGTCTCTTCTGATGTACACTAATGACTGTATTTTCTATAGTAGTCTGTATCAGAGGAAACCTGTTTTCTAATGTGGTGTTGTGGGTGGGAAAGCCTGTGAAAGGCAGTTGTGACTTCTCCCAAGGGAAGGTCAGAGCAGTTTGAAGAGTGGCTTGGTGAGGAAAATTGACTTGACAGACCCCCCAGAAACCTTCAGCTTCTAAGTATTTTTGGAGCCCTGATAGCAAAAAGTACAGGAGCACTGTTACTGGGGAGACTGGAAAGCCAGTAAAGCTGATGCTCTGGCTGATATGGGGACCCATCCAGATCAGTTTGATTGGGGATATAAGTGATTGGGTATTATTTAATCAACATATCAAACCAAAGTACACCATCTCCAGAGTGTTATGGTCCCTGATAAAGTGATGTCCTTGAGCTACACCACTTAAATGATTTTTCTTGTCCTTAACTTCTCAAGTGAGCATACCAAGTGCAGCCTGAAACAGGATGCCACCTCTAGCCTGCCCCGTTGATGCTCATGGGGCACTGGGGTGCCTGAAGCAACAGGATCTGTGTTGGTGTTCCTCATGGCAGGCACTTTGTCCAGTCTGCAGTCTGCACTCTTTTCCCCAGTTCCTGCTTTTCTAGCACTTCTGGGATTTCTCTGTGCTTATTTGGCGCTTCTGGTTGTATCTGTACACACATCCATCAAAATAACAACTTCGTCTTTGTGTGTGCAATCAGAGCTAATAAAAATACTCTGTTTGCACAGCTGGGTTCCTGAGCAGCTTCTCAATTCATGCGTTTTCAGAATTAGCTTCTATTTTTGAGCTCTTTTGCTCTTACACAGCAGCTTAACTCCATCTGCTGTGTATTGTGAAGACAAGGTGGCTGCCAAATTGGCCATCTTCAACGAGTCTCCATTTTATCCTGCCTTACTGGGCAGACCAACATACTCCAACAAGATTTTCCAGATGCCCCTTTCCAAGCTGAAACACCGCTGGCCTTTGACTTGAATGGCTCCACAAGGTTTGAGGCTAATACAAAAACCAGTTCAGGAGGGCTGGTTGCTCTTTTGAAGCAACTGTATTTATCCCTATGCTGTTCTAATATGTTATAGGATAATGATGTGTGTCTGCATGGTCTGCTTCATGGCAGAGAGGGTGGCCTGCAGAGTGCTGCTCAGGTCTCCAGACGTCTGCCACTGCAGACATCTACTGAATTTAGTGCTGAAGTGTTTCAGTTGCTCCTGGATTGCAAGAAAACTGCTTTATATTTTGCGTTATAGACAAGAGTGGTGAGACCTAGGGCAGGTTGGCTGGGCCAAAGGAGGTGATGGGCTGGACACCAAGGGACACTGGTGATGCCATGCTGTATCCCAGCACAGAGAAAGCAGGAAGTGATGGGTACAGTAAAGGTCTTCAACCACCAGGCTGCTGGGAGACAGCATGAGTAGAGCTCACATAACTTACCCCTGCAGTCTTAAATGAAGTGTATCTGTATTTTCTGCGTGGGTTTGATTCACTCACTGCATTACCCCAGAGTGATGCTGGTGTTTCTCAGCAGATCACTCCTGCAGTGAAAAGGAGCAGTGAATCAGGCAGGACGTGCTTTTTTTCTTCTTTGAATGATACGACATGAGCTACTTTCAGAGTTGTTCAGAAATGCTTTTGAGAGGAAGAAAAAGGAAGGATCAATAGTTTCAAGAGACCATTCAACACTGAATCATATGGCACTACCCAAATTGCCCATGGCACATTAGGTGGTGAGCTATTTAGACTGTGATCTTCCTGCAGTCTTACAGTAGTTGAAAACACAAAGTTTAATTCACAATGTTTAATTTATTGCTCTCTTTGAGTCAATATTTACCAAGGTCTATTAGTTGTCTGAAAGCAAATTAATTGCATGAAAGACATGTTACCTTTCAGACCCTAGTGTGCCTTAGGCAAGTGACTTATCTCTTTCATGATCCTTCAATGCATCTGACACAGCAAACAGGAAACAAAGCCATGGCATATCAGAGGCAAAACTCACCATGGATCCAGCTCCTTGGGCTGCCACGTGCCTTCACTTCCCAGAGAAGCTGTCTGATGCTCTGTTGAAGACACTGGGACTATGTCAAGAGGTATGTGTGGGTTTCCACAATACCTAGAAGTAAGAGCCTGGTTTCAAACTTCACTGTAGATGCATGGGCTGATACTTAGTAAACACTTGAAAAACCTGAGCACAACACTGCCAGAGCTCAAGTTCAGATGAGAAAATGTAGAATAACAAAGGTATGAGTAAAGAGATACTTGAAATGTTTTACATCACAAGCAAAGGGGTGACAAGGAAAAAGGAATCTTTTGAATATTTTCAGCTCCAATCAACTCAGAGATCTGTGTGTGTCATTACACAGAGTGCAAGTGAGGCTGTAGCAGTCCTCAGTTCCGAAGAAGAGTGTTGTTCTCTTCAGCACCATCTCTGCAGTGTAGTCATGTCTCTGCATAGCCGCTGGTTGTCATCTATACCCCATTTTACACACATTTTTACTCCAGGGAAAAGCCATCAGTTGTGGAACTGCTTATGGCGGCTTAAGGCACAGACATGTGGATCCATAACTTCCATCATCCAAGATCCTTCCCTGTGAGTGTGGGGATTATTCCTTGACCTGAAGCTGAGGATGTCTCCTATGAAAATCAGTGTATGACCTCCTGTTTATGCTTTGGAGCAGGCTTTGACTGCCATCCACCATGTGTCAAAGCTCCCTTTCCCATGCTACAGGGTTGGTTTTAAATGGGGGATGTCCCAGCTGTCAGGACCAAAGGTGGGTTCCCAGCACACTTCATGTGCTGGGACATGCAAGCACAGAGGGAAGTCATGCTGAGTGTCAGTGGCTGACACTGCAATGTGACCTGCTCAGCCCTGCTTGCAGCTCATGGCCTGTGTGAAACAGCTCCCAAGACGAATCCTGCTCTCCTCTGTGGGGGAGAGAGGGCGTTCCTTACAGCTTCTATGGACAGACAGATTGCCACGTGCATGGGAATAGGTATGCAGACACTGCTAAATGTCTGGCATATCACAGGAGCTGGGTTTTTAAATGGTACAGGAAGGTGCTTTGTTTGATTTCAGGGTGTCAAATGGATCCCCCTGGAGGGAAATCTGTGCCATTAAGAGAGGACCACTGGTCTGTTTTTCCACTGAGCACTGCTCAGCCTGTGCTCCCCAGGGCTTGGTACTGGGGCCAGTTCTGTTTAATATTTTTATCAGCAATCTGGACAAGGGGATCTGTTCACCCTCAGTAGATTTGCAGATGACACTAAGCTAGGCGGGAGTGTTGACCTGCTGGAGGGCAGGAAGGCACTGCAGAGGGATCTGGGCAGGCTGGATGGGCTGTGGCCAATGCTTTAACAAGGCAAAATGCCGAGTCCTGCTCTTGGGTCACAATAACCCCAAGCAATGCTCTTCACAACTACCTGAAAGGAGGTTGTAGCGAGGTTGGTGTTGATCTCTTATCTCAAGTAACAAGTGATAGGATGAGATGAAACAGCCTTAAGTTGCTGGTTTAAGGGCAGGTTTAGATTGGATATTAGGAAAACTTTCTTCACCAAAGATTGTCAAGCATTGGAACAGGCTGCCCAGGGAAGTGATGGAGTCACCATCCCTGGAGGTATTATAAAGATGTGTAGATGTGGCACTTAGAGACATGGTTTAGCGGTGGACTTGGTAGTGCTAGGCTAATGGTTGGCTCTGTGATCTTAGAGATCTTTTCCAACCTAAATAATTCTATGATAATCAGCGGGAGCTGCCACCATCTCATTCACCATCCAGATGGCAGTATCCAGCACCTACATTTTTTAAGGTATTGTTTAAAAGGGAGAAAGTGGGCTCTTCCAGACATAAACAGCACATCTATATCTGCTTGGTAGCAATCTTACACAAAACCTCTGGTATTCCGATCATCTGGCTCCCTCTCTTACAATGCATCTTCCTTAGACTGTCTTCAGAGGATCACCAAAGAACTGCTTTATTTCTTCTGTTACACAGGAAAACAAATAGACACTGTCTTGTATTTAGAAGAGCTTTTGAACCTATTCTTGCATTCAGATTGGTGTTTTTCTCTTTAAAGCAGCAAACCCAAGAATGGTGCAGTTTGCTCTGTAGATGTGTCAGATTCTGGAAGGAACAGGGTGTTGAATGTTAAGTTTCTTGATTTTTAACCTTAGTCCTGAAGACTCAAACCCCTCAGTTGCGTCTTTGCCTCATTTTGGTACCAACTGTAATATTTTAGGTGAGGATGACTCCAAGAAAATAATCAAAAATGGTAATATTTATGATACTTTTTCTCTTTACACTTACATTTAAAAAATTAACTGGTGTTTCTGTAGTCATCAAAGTGCTTTACTGGGCTTAAAGTGTTCTGTGTTAGCATTCACAATGCAGAACTGCCAAACTTCCATTTATTAGAAAAGAAGAAATCTTTCTTATTCAAAAATGAGTGAAAAAGATTCCTTTCCATTATAGAGGTGGGTCCCTTTCCTTTTTAAATTGAAAGCTTGTACTACACATTTAATAAGTTTGCACTTAAGCTGTAAGTTAACACCAATATTCTACAGCTTCCATCTATTCTTTTGAATGCTGTCTGCATCCTTGTGAATAAGAAGCTTAAAACTTTGCCTGTTACTATTGTGAAGGATTTCTTGCATAAAGACCTCATCTTTCATTGCTTTCATGTTTGTGGTTATTAATAGAAAATTATTTTCAACTATATTTGTGCTATTTAGCCAGCTGCTGCTCAGACACATAATAAGAGACATGCCCTGCCCATGTGCATTAGATAAGCAAAATTACTCAGTAAATACAATTCTCCTAAAGACTATGCAAATAGTTCATGTTCCACGTTGCACTTCCCTAGTTCTCCATTCTCCTTTTCTGGATTCATTGGTTCATTTCTACACCTTTCCAGGGTAATGTGACAGTCCCCACGTTCCGCAGCTTTCTTCACCACTGGTTATCGAGATGAATTGAATTGTTGCATCAAAGTAAATCCCAGTCTGATAAGAAACGATAACATGGTAAGCAGGCTTTGTGCCTCCGTTAGGGATTGCTTAATTCAGCTGATACAGCCTGAAATTATGATTGGCTCCATTTCTCTGACATGGTCATTTGGTTATAGCGTCTCTCTGGTGCTCTGTCAGCTTCATAGGCCTGCATAGTCAGAAGACAGTGTTCCTTGGAAAGGCACCAACGTGTGTTGAAAGTAAGACTACATCTAAGGAATGTTGTATCTATTGCACAGAAATGAATTAATTGGAAATGTACCAAGTCAGAGCTTTCCAGCTGAAATAACCTTTCAGCAAACTAAGAGATGCCACATGTCCTTTATGCAGTCTCACTGTGCTGCTTCTAAAGCATCCTTTGTTGACAGATTTAGATATGTGAAACAGAGTAAGTCCTTGCTAAAATGCTCCAGCCCCGAGGGGATCCCAGGGGAGTTAGAGCTCCAAGCTGCAAGCTTCTACAAGTAATTGACCTGCATTGAGAGCCAGCTGGATCACCTTCAGATGTTAGCCCAAAGGGATCTCCATTGAAGTTACTCAGCTTTTATCAGATGGCAAAAATTATCCCTCTATTGATCGAGTTGCTTTGAACCATGAGCATCCAATGAGAAAGGGCTCTGGATTCCAGCCCTATCAGACATACCTAGCTCAGCCACCCCACTTAGTAGGGGCAAATTCACCATGGTTCATTCCTGGCATTGGATGACCAGTGCAAAAAAACCCCTTTATCATTCTGCCCTCAGCACTTGTATTCTTGAGCTCAGTCAGACTCTTAAGCACCACAGACCAAAGTCCTTACCTGAGAACTTCCTACATCCAAGTCTGTAATGATCACCACATCCAATTGATGGATTGTGGTCAAAGGAGGCCTCTGAGATAACATGGGCCAGTTAAAAGCAACCTGGATTGATAGTCTTGGACCTGGACATGACTGTGGAGTTGACTGAGGGCATGAATCACTAATGTGACATCTCTGTGCTTGATTGCTGTCAAGGAGATGGAGATGTGTCCCCTGACCACCGTAAGCAGGAACAACAGCTCAAGCCATATGAGGTAAAATACCATTACTGTCTTTTGGTGTGTGGTTGATGTATAACATTCTTTACTCAGGCAATGTCTGCTTAAATGCCTACAGATAGCATCAAGCCAGCTCACAGGGTGGGGTTGCTGCAGGCACTTTCTTGGAAGCGAATGGTGTCTTGCATTTATCCCCTCTGAAGTTTAAAGGCAGCTGTGGCCAGCCCTCTCCAGCTGAAAGGCAGCAGAGATTGCCAGTGACAGGGAACTCAGAGCAAGGAAAATAACGTGTTCTGGGAAGATTCACTGGTACTGACTGTACGGGATGGCACACTTCCCTCATCTGCCTGAGAGCTGGACCTGCCCTTGAGCGTCTTCCCCAAGCACTCATCTGCCAGGGCATCTGGTTTGCTCTCTGAGGAACCTGGGGCAACTGAATTAGTTACAGCAGGCATGAACCATGAATGCTGTAATAAACTGCATTCTTATTTTAGGCACTAACTTGACTTTGATGAAAACTAGGTTTTTAAATATATTTCAAAGAAGCACTGCAAGCTGGCCTGAGCATCTGGAAGCCCTGTTTGGGGTCAGAAGAGCACAAGAGTGTATGTTTTTAGGTGTACCTGCCCCTGAGAGCAGGAGAAGCTGTAGGTATGGATCTACTCAGGACTAGGAAGAAGAGAGGCAGGTCCCCAGCTGTGGCCAGATGGGGTAGGCTGACCACAATCAGCAACTTCACTTGATCTCAGCACATGAGGAAGGTGTCTCTCCTCAATACTGTCCAGCCAGGGTCCTTCCCCAGCAGCACACTGTGGTGGGCCTTCAGGTAAATCACATATTGTACTGCCCAGGGAGTCATCCCAGCACACACACACCAGGCCCCCCATCCCTCAGCCCTCAGTGCAGTGGAACTGAGCCATGCGACTCTGTTAGTCTTGTGTCAGTCGGCGCTTCACCTCCTCTCTCAGGCAGTTTCATTCACACTGCTAAGTCATCAGACACAGCTATCTGTGAGGAATGACAGTCCTCAAGTGAAGGCGTACATGGGGACTTAAGAGATAAGCATGCGGTCACTGGCTCTGCTCCAGGTTCTGGTACTTTGGGCAGGTCCTTTACAGTGGTGTTTGCTGCTTACTGTCATGTGTGAATGCAGGAGTGCAATGGGTGAGCCTGACCACCTACTCTGCAGAGCTGCAAGACTCCCTGCAGTTAGTGTAGGGAAAAAGATATATTGGCATCTTTAGTAAGCAGTCTGAAGAAACCTTCACTTCTTGCCATGGATGATGATCAATGCCCTGATTAACCCCTCTCAGATCCACCTATTCCCCAGGCCTTGCAAGAAAGAGGTTCCAAAAGATGCTCTGAATTTCAGTTTAGCCCCATCTGGTATTCTAGCTTTGTCCACCTCTGTAAGGAAGCATTCTGTGGCAGAATGGAGAGGTGGATTGAGAAATGGGGGAAAACAGTGGTTGGACACTTAACTTGTCAGCAACCTTAGAGCAGTTCTTTCCACAGGTGTCCAGAACAGCATTTTTTGAACTTGAGGTTGAAGGGAGGAGAAGGCCCTTTCTAGGGGCCCCAGTGGTATTTTGGGGTCATATATGTCACGTCGTGAAAAGTGGAAGTGAAAAGTCTCTGATGTCTCTGCCCTCTTCACTTTTCTGTATCTTCCTCCCCCCACACATATATTCATGAAATGCTCTTTAGGAGCTGTATCAAGAAGATGATGCTTGTCTGGAGCTAGTGACAGCCTTTTGTGACCCATCCCTTCTCTTACTATTGGATCCCAGTGATCAACACATTCCTCAAAGGCTGAATCTGAGTCCGAAGTCCTGGCAAACATGAGTGAGACTGGAAAGACAGTTTTGGATCCAGGAGGTCAGGTTCCTGTGTGCATAGCAAGAAGTGTGGGAGCAACGAGGACCCCAGCACACACCAACACACCGGCACTTCCATACCTCCCACAGTGACACTGACACCTTCATGTGAAAGATCCATACTCAAGGTGCTTTCTGCTGGACACCAGAGCTCTTGTCTCTCCCATAGTCTGGGCTCCATCTCTCAGCTCTGCAACAGACATCCACAAGTCCTGGAAGCCACCAAGTCCCCAGTGTGCCATGGATAGCCCTGGCTCAGCTACCCCACTGCCTGCAAGACAAGCTGGCAGCATCTCACAGTCACATCTGATGGACATGTGCCCACATGTGGCTGAAATCAGGCGATTTTGCAGAATGCCCTGACTCCTGTGGATTCGTGTTGAATCTGGTCACTGCTTTCATTGCAGGGCCTGCAGACAGCCCTCGTTCTGCCCTCAGCCCTGCTTGCTGGGCATCAGGGCAGCCCCCTGCCTCCACTATCACAGCAGGCGCCACTGCTTTGGTGTTTTAGTCAGACTGTGATTCCATTTGAGCTGCAGTAAATGCTGTCATGCAATGTGGGGAGGCACAGGGGAGATCTTTTGGGTGCTGACTTGGGAGCAGGCAACCTTTGTGTTTGGGCTGTGGAGTATGTAGCGATTGTCAGCACTGTGTGATTGAAGAGCTTTCACTGAAGGAAGAATTAATAACGTCTGCTTCTTTCTTTCACACTTCTGCAAGAGTTGGTCAAACCATGATTGATGGCGAGAGCAAAGCCTTGTTGGCGCCATCTCGAAGGCAGGTCCCTGTTAATGAATCAAGAAGACAAGGATGAAGGTGTCTTGCAGGGCTCACAACTCCCCTATCAATGCTGGAAAGTCGAAGTGAGTGGCTTGTTCAGGGGGGTGTATTTGCTGACAAAAGTCTGTGCAAACAAGGACCTTGCGAAAACGAACAGGGAACAGCTGCTCTGTATCTGGGAAAGGTAAATGTAGTTTGCAGAGCAAACTCACTCTAATTCAGGCAAATACTGTTACAAGCAGTGTAGCTGAAAAGAAAACACGTTTACTGGGATGTTAACATGACTCGTATCAAGTGCAGGGGGATGGAGAAAATCCCCGTGTCTGTGAGATTGATGCCTGAAGTGAACCATTCCTGCTAAGAAAACCTTTTTGCAGGAAGCATCTTGCCTTGACCTAACATCCTTGGTCACTGGGGTAGAAAGGTGCTTAGTACATGGCAGGATTTGGCCTCCACAGGCCCCTTCCAAGCATCAGCTCAGTACTTTTATTCACAGAAAGTGCTGTGGGTGCTTATTTGAGCTGCCCCTGGGGCTGTGCTGCACAGGCACTTGCAGGGTATTGGTGCCTCTCAGGAGGGTGATGCTGAGCATCCCCGTGATGAGCATCCCAGATTCCATCAAAATGTAATCCGGTGTTTCTCCCTGCCCATCTCCAGGACCACTGCCACTGCCCTCAGCGCCCCAGAGGGAGAAGCTTCAGGGGAGGAGGAAGAGCTGCAGAATTTGTGGACAGAGCCCCACCTCGTGGAAGTGACCTCTGCTTGCCAGAGGCAGGGTGGTTTATTAGCCTCACATCGTACCTGCTGCCACATTAACTGGTCTAATAAAAGGTTTTATCTCAATGCCAGTCACAGCACAACATCATCCCCCCCGGCACGCAGCACAGGCATGGAGTGGTGCCTGGGTCTTCCCCTCCCACAGCTCAAGATAATCTGTGCGGCACATGTGAATGGCAGTAACATTTGTGTTGCTATTGAAAAGAATAAGGGTTTGTTCATTACAGCAGGTTTCTGATTTACAGATAGTTGGAGAGCTGGTTGAAGGCCAGGACAAGCATCTTTCCTCTGAAGCAAAGAGCAATACAAATGGCTTTTTATGTGTCAGACCAGGCAGCAATAGGAAGGCTCCAGGCAGAGCAGTCCTAAGGACCAAGGGATTACCCAGAGCTGGGAGCACTGGCTGAGGGGAGCCAATCCTTGCCTTCTCACCAAGCAAGAAGGATATGGTCCAGGAGAGGCTGCAGCTCTTTGAACCCAGGTATTTGCTGTTTTTCTCTAGATAGAAATAGCCCTCTCCTCTTTTTCCCGCCTGTACTCAGGGAAGATGATTTCTACCCACTTTGTTCATACAGAAAGTGGGATGATAACAATGGATCATTGTCTTTCTCCTCCTGGAACCCCCCCGCAGAAGGTCCTGTGGCATAGAACTGCTAGGCAATGCCAGATCAGAAAGGTAAGATGCTTTCAAATCATTAACCAGTGCCACCCACAGAACGCACCACCAGTCAGGAGCTCCTCCGCTCGTGCAAGGAGGTGCAGGACTGAATGTGCTCCATAGATTAATTTGATTTCTGTTGATACTTTGTAGTTCATGCCAGGAAAACAGAGTCATCTTATTCCCTTCCAAAGCTTCTGGTTAGGGACATGAAGCCTGTCTCTGCCATATGGATTAGAAAAGAAATATGTATTTTTTTTCAAATCCTGTTATTCTGTCTAGAAAAAATATTTAGCAACCTGTTGCAGCCAGCACGTAACTGTGGCACTACCTTCAACATGTGTGATCAGGGATACCAGAGGGATTATTTAGCTAGAGTCAGCATGGTAGAAGATCTTCTTTCTATTTGGTCGGCATGAAAAAACCCTAGAAACATCAGTGACGCTCTTTGATCCATTTGGTATAATCAGGCCTGATCACATCTCTGTGAGATGGTTGAGTTGCTTTTTTTTAATACAGATTTTTATATACAGACGTTTTCTACGTTTCAATCCCTAAATTCCTGTAAGCCACAGAGGTGACTCAAAAGCCCATGATTTTACACAGAGCTCCACAGAAGCTCTGGGGAGCTCCTGCTTCCCAGGCTCCTGCTTAGCACAGAAAACCCAAAGCGACAGCTGAAGCCACCACTGTTGCCAACCGACATTTATGCTTCTTCAGGTTTGAAGCTCCCAAAGTTCTGCTCAGAATCACAATGAGTTGGTAAAACATGAGGGTTGGTTAGAGAGACAAGCTCCCCAGCAGCACCAGACTCTGGGGTGAGGTAGGAGGTGCCTTCTGCCGCACCAGAGCAGCAGCAAATCCCTGGCCAAGCCCAAACAACCTCATGATAAGCAGAGCAGGGTGAAAGCTTAACCATTTCTAAACCTCTTGCAGTAAAAACATAGGGGCTGAGCAGTGTGGTTTTGTCTGGGATTAATGAGACTGTTGGGAATGGGGTTTGGGGGAGATCATGGGGTTTTGGTTTTAAATGTTTTACAGGAAGCCTGAACAAACACCATTAGCCAGCTTGGTACGTATTAATAATTAAGCTGGATCACACCAAGCAGCTTTCAATTGATTTTTAGAGGGGAGAAACACGCTGGAAGGTTCTATGTGTAAAGAGGTGTGACAGGGTCTAGCTCAAGCTAGTCTCAAGCTGTCACACTGAGGAACACAAGCACACAGCACTGCAGAGGCTGACACTCTGCTGGGGACATCCTCAGCCCCATCTCCGCCACCCCCATGGGCAGCAGGGACACAAGACAGGGTGATGGTGGAGGTCAGCTCCTTGGGGCTGCTCTCCCTGTGCCTGGCAGGGCTGACAGCAGCACCCTCTCCTTTCGCGGCTCACCCCTTGCCAGCAGCGGGGGCAGAAGTTTGGGCGCTTTTCCCATGTGCAACATGGGCCACAGGAGTTTTCCCCACTGAGAATGCCCATGGCTCACCCAGGAACTCAGTCAAAGGATGTGCAGGGGCTGCCGGTGCCACCGTGCATGGCCACCACGCTGGTTGCCCTCTGACCATCCCTGCACCAGCCATGGGCTGCTTTTGAAGTAAACCTTCTCAACCTTCTCAAGCCCCCCTGCCTGCCCTCGCTCTCTCCCTGCCGCGGGAAGGTGGGTTTGGGCGGCTGTGGCTAAAGGTTGCGCGCTTGGTGCCTGGTGCATGGGTGACATCTACCGACCATGTCTGCAGTTTCATTTTATGCTTTGGCTCAGGGCCGTGCCAAGTGACTTTGCTGTTGTAATTGCCGCTTTAACTGCCCCAGAGTAAAAGGTAATAAATCACATTTATAGTTGCATGAAGGCTCTGTGCCCCGTGTCACGGCCCTTCTCTATGTTTTGACATGAGGCCAAGCCTTGGTTTTCAATGGAGCACTGCAAAGCTGGGGGAAATATTTAAGCAAGAATGGAGGTTTATTCATCTGTATATAGGAAAGGTTATATACAGAAGGATTATCCCCCTGTAGTTTGTTCTACTGAGATTTTTTTTCCTGTAATTAGGATTGGATTTTGGATCTATTTCTTTAATAGAAAATTCACAGCCATTCTGGAGCAAAGCTGAACGTGAAGTAAAACCAGTGAAGTTTTCTTCACGGAAAAATGCTGCCACGGGTCCTACAGTTTAATTTAAAATGGAAAACTAATGGTAATTTCTCAAATGGTTTTTACTTTTTGAAGAGTAGAGGGCACTATTAATGCAATATTAGTAATCTGTCATGTCATAAGTGCTTCCAAAAACTATATACATAATAATTTTATTATATAGTATATATAAATATATATATTGTATTTATAATAATTCCTTTTTGCAAAAAGGAAATACCTGGGTTCTTTTTAATGAAGTAGTTCCAAGTGGGTGGTTTCTGGTGTTATGCAATGTTATAATTAAGCTCCAGGTAACAACACTTGGACCCACCCTCAACAAATTGCCCTGGCTGGATACAACTCATCCTATTGATAGGCACAGCCCAGCCATAAGGCTGTAACTGGAGTAGTATTGCTTGGTGTCTTGGTTCTTTCATGAGACTGAAGCTTGCTTTGCTTACTTGCAAGCTCATGCAGCCCTGAAGGAAAAGAGTTGTAAATATGTTACTTCAAGGCTCAAATCCAAAGGTGAACAGAAAGTAAACCTGTTCTTTCAAATATCATGATTCCAAAGCCTTTTATTACCTTGGTACCTGGCATATAGTTTGTGAGTGTTTAGGCAGGGTGAGGTTGCTGTAGAGATTGCATGAGCAGTACCTGGCATTCTCACACTGTAACAGCACTCTCAGCCACTGCAATATCTCCCATGTCACAAACATTCTTCCAGCTCATCCTCTTCTCCTGTGTTATCTCTTTACACGTACAGTCAGCTCCTAAAGCACAGGATAGGATGCGTCCTACTGGAGGACCAGTAAGAATAACCTGCCCAGCTGTAATACAGGCTAATATGTGAGCTGGGAATGGGATTGCTGGTTCATGCTGGGAGAAGGCAGCTTCAGGATCATCCCTAACATGAGTCTGTCTTTTTCACTGTTTCCTATTCCTAAAGATGAGCACTTGGTTACCATGAATTTCTTAGCACCTCTTCCCAGGACTGTGACTTCCCATTCAGTACAGTTGAGCACCCTCTCACTGCTGCTGGTCTAGTCTCCAAGACCACCAGTTCTTCCCCTCCTATGCACTGACCAAGCACCTCCAGACACCGTCCCAGGGGCCTGCTGTCCACAGAGGGAATTCTGTCCAAGACCAGTTCCTGAAGGATGCTGCAGGCTGTCTGCTGCTGCCCAAAGCCTGGCCTTGCACATGGGCCATGCACATCCAATGAGATGCTTTTTATATACCCACAGAGACTAAATACTGCTTTTCCTCTATGAAAAAAGGTGGGAGGTTTACCTGTTGTGACCTATCTTTTGTAGATCCATGCTCTTTTTTGTTCCTGTTCTATGCCCACTTCCTTGGCTTTCATTATTCAGCCCTTCATGGGAATTCAATCTAATGGGTCCATAGTTCCTTCAGTCTCTCATACTCCTTCTGAGTAATCTCAGCTCAGTCCTCCTTGATTCTGTATCTTCTGCAGATTTATAGGTTTCGACTGCTGCTGCTAAGGCCAGTTAGTTTTCTTTTATTACTTCTTTTGTATTTTTTCTAATCCAAATCTCTCCAGATTAGCTCCATCTGATCACCAAAGCAGAGTGTTAGGTCATCTATTAATCACTGCTCTCCACAGTTAACAGTCGGTGTTAAATTCAGAACACTATAAGCAAGCACGGTGTATTTTACATGTGATACAGATGAGTAATGTTGCGCTTCATCTTTTGAATTATAAAATAAACTCCTTCTGGAGCTACAAGACTGCAAATCATGCAGAAAAGTATTTGTTCACATTGTTGACCATGTGGAAGAAGAGTGTTTTCAGCTTTAATGTCTGATCACAAATGCTAGACTGTCTGAAATTTAATGCAGCAGATTTTGTGGTGCTTTTTTTTAGATCAGATACTGTAAGGAAAGCTTCTGCATTTTAAGGTCCTGTACTTTTGGGTTTTTTTATTTTTACACCATGATTTGGCTTAGATGGCCTTTGGCAAAGTTCTCACTTTTCCCATCAGGCGTTCTGCTCACCTACCCCCAGCTAATATCTTCCAGCCCAGAGACAATATAATGGTGCCTTATAATTATTGCCTCTGAAGTCTATGTGAATTTAGAGCTGTATAAATGTCAGTGGTATTCTGTCAGATACCTGTTGCGTGAAAATCCTGGTAATCTGGCCAGCTATGATACTGCCATGAATTTGGGTTATAAGCGCAATGCGCCTGGTTTGCATAAGGAAGAGATTAGTACAAGTTTCTTTGATTGATAATTCCTAATCATCGCACTCTGAGGGCCAGAATAGAGTTTGCTCTGGCTTTGCTTTATCCATTCCTGCAGCGGAAGCAGTTGTTGGGCATCGGCTTCCCGATGAAGAGTGTTACCTGGGATGCCACAAGATGGTGCCAGCAGCCCGGGGAAGCCCGGGCGGGACGGGCTGGCGCCGGGCGGCCTGACTGGCGGTGTGCGGGGCTAGGCAAACACGGCTCGCGGCACCTTTTCTCTCTGTTTCTAGTGAAGAACTTCAATCCCAGGCTCTTCAAACAGCTGTTAAAACATTTTTCATGGTTCTGCGCCACACGCTTCCATGGCCTATTTTAGGATCCAGCTCAGGATGCTGTAGGGCAGTTGGCATTCCCTCAAACATTTTGTTTTTACGAAAACCCAAAGACTTCTGTTGTTTCCCCTCGTTCCTAACAACTGTTGAAAATCTAGGGATCTCTATGTCCTAATCATTCATGCATTTTTTTTTGGATTAATGTTTGGCTGTGACTGCTTTTGTTATTCAGTCATTGCAGAATCAAACCAAATCCCAGTGTTTCTTTTAAGAAATCAGTCATTCTGCATTATCCTTGGGGAGAATGTTGGGACCCTCCCAACAAGGCAGACCAGAGTCTTTCTGCTGAGCAGGCGTTGCTCACATCCTAGTAAACTCTGTCCAGATATTTACCGTCCTTGAGGCTGGATGTAAAATGAAGTCCTGCTTCAACTTAAACGTTAAAACTCATCTGCACTTCTGTGGGGAAACCTGGAGGTCCATGTAGAGCAGAGCTGTAGCATTGCCCTTGCCAGGGGGTGGAAATGGGGCCAGGGTTATGCTCTATAGCCTTCATACAGGCTGGCAGAAGGATGAGGCACAGCTCAGCTTTTACTCATGCAGACTGAAAGAAGGCACATTGCAGCAGGTTGAGGGAAGGGAATGTCCCCTCTAATCAGTACTCAATAAACCACATCTTCATACTGCATCCAGTTTTGGGTTTCCCAACACAGGAAAAGCATCAGCCAGACATGGCAAACTCAGCAGAGTTCACCAAGACATACTCCTGGAGGTGATGAGGATGAATTATCCCTGAAGTGCCTTCTCTCTGCATTGATTACAGAGGGAACCTAAATACCTAAAGCTATATGAGGTTATTTTAAATCTGATATGAGGGGAATTGCTGAAGGTCACAGGGAGATCTGGACAACTGGGACTGAAAGCCTAAGTTTCTTGGGTGTTCAGCAGCTATTCAAACAACTAACCTGGACTTGGTTTTAAGCTTGCCCTCATGAGTGACAAGTTTGCCAGGCCTTTTACACTGGTTTCCACACATGCAGAAGCTGACCTTTACCCAAGCTTTCATCATAGATTACTCACTTGATGCAGGTAACAACCCCATTAATCTGCATCGCCTTCTTTCAAGTGACCCAGTCATCATTTGAACAGTAACTTTTACATTGACCCTAGAAGAATAAGTTAACATTCTCAATTGGGTCAGCTTTTGTGAGAAACAGACTCCATAGGCCAGTAGCATCCTATAGAGTTATGTGCAGTGCTGAAAAAGAAATGGGTGTAATCAGCCATTCCTGCTCTGTGATTTGCATTTGAGTGTCTTGCCAATTGATGTTGTGATGCTGAGCTAGCCATGGAAGTCAGTATTTCCTGCTTCCAGTGTTCAGCCCCACTAATCTATGCTTATTTTCAAAGGTGGAAGCTGAAGATGCTTGGTAGTGCAGAAAATTAGGCTTCTTGTGCAAGTCTATAAATACAGCTGTAGATGCCAAGCTGAAGTAAAGAAGAAAACAGATACAGCTGTCTCTAACATAGCTGCTGTCTCATAGACTCCTGAAAGCACCATTACATGCAGTTCTTATGGGCCACGATTTAAATGGTAACAACTGTAGAAGAAAAAACATCGTAGCTACTTCCTCACTGTATCTGCAAGCCTGGGGAGGGAGAATAAGGATTTTAAGTATGACTTTTATCTCAAAGACACCAAATATGCACTGGGGCTTTAGCATTCCTTTTCCAAGAAGCCAGTATTCTTGGAAGTCCAAATGGGTGGAAAGCTCTGCATTATGCAGTCACCTCAAGATGATTCCAAATTTTTAAAATAGAAATTATACTTTAATAGAAATTATACTTTTCTATTTTATTCTGCTTACTTTGCTATGCCTGCAGTAGCTCTGTACCAGCTGTATCAGCTCCTCCCTGAACAGTGACATTTAGGCGCAGCTATTTAAGAACTCAGCGTAAGAGGCTCTGCTACAGGTTATATTTGATAACAGAAGAGATGCCTGGGAGTCTGACATTTAGTGCAATAAAACAGTGGGATAACAAGGATCAAAATTTAAATCCTGAGGACCCACAGCCAGCATGGCTGATGCTAGGCTCTGGAGGAAAGGCATCTTGGGCTGTCTGTCATAACCTGCTTGATATGCCACATTAGCATCTTTTCCATGCTGACCCCACTGAAATGTCACAACACATTTCTTTCCACCCAAGCATCAGTGCCAATGCCAGTGGCACAAGGTTGCATTAGCTCTGAAAGACTTTGGGTGCATTGGCCCGAAGGCGGAAGACAAATAGGGGAGCTCTCTGCTCCAGCTCAGGCAGACAGATTGCCCTTTCAGAGAATCATAGAGTCAAAGAATTAACCAGGTTGGAAAAGATCTTTGAGATCATCAAGTCCAACCATTACCCCATGACTGCCAAGGCCACCACTAAGCCATGTCACTGAGGACCTCATCTAAACAGGTTTTGAACACTTCCAGGGGTGGTGACTCTACCACTGCCCTGGGAATCCTGTTCCAATGCCTGACCACCCTCTTGGTGCTGATTTTTTTTCTAATATCCAATCTAAACCTCTCCTGGTGCTGGTTGAGGCTGTTTTCTCTTGTCCTATCACTTGCTATTACCAGGGAAAAGAGACCAGCCACCTCCTTGCTCCATCCTCCTTTCAGGTACTTGTAGAGAGCAGTAAGGTCCTCCCTAAGCCTTCTGTTCTCCAGCCGTCCCTCATCACATCTGGGCCCTGGTCCCTTCCCCAGCTTTATTGCCCTTTTCTGGACCTGCTTCAGCACCTCAGTATCTCTTTTGTAGTGAGGGACCGAGAACTGAGCACAGGATTCAAGGTGCAGCCTCACCAGTGCTGAGTACAGGGGTATGATCACTGCCCTGGCCCTGCTGGACACGCTGTGTCTGATACAGGCCAGGATGCTGTTGGCCTTCTTGGCTGCTTGGGCACAAGCTGGCACATGTTCAGTGGCCATCAATCAACACCCCCAGGTCCTTTTCCACTGAGCAGCTTTCCAGTCACTCTTCCTCAAGCCTGTAGCATTGCATGGGTTGTTGTGGCCGCATGCAGTACCCAGCACTTTGCACTGTTGAACCTCAAATGCCTCACATGGATTTATTCCAGGTTTTCAACATTATAATGTGGGGGAAGTTTTATGCTTGTGTTGCAGAGTAGCAGGCTCTCCTCCAAGAGGCCTGGCAGCAACATGTGTCTGAAGCAGCCGTGGCTTGTCCCCACAGGAGAAGGAGCTCCTTTCCTTATGGACAAGGAGAGCGGGGATGCTCATAGCTATGGAGGGAGCTCTGGGAAATCCCATCACCTTCTTTATAGGTTGTAGGACTTGTTTCTTAGATCTCGCCTCTAGCATAAACACTCATGCATGTGCTTGCATGTGTCAGTGTTTACCTGAAGCAGGGCTTCCACAGTCACCTCCAGAGGAAATGAGAGAAGAGACCTGCTCCAGAAGACAGATACATGGCTGAACACACACTCCTCACTGGTGGTCAGTGCTACTGCATGAGAGTGTAAGAGCCTACATAGAGCAGAGTTAAGCTTTTCCAGCTCTTAGATTAACCTGCTTTTCTGGTGGAATAAAGAGAAAAAGAATAGTAATTTTTAAAAGGATTCTTTAGAAGTAGTTAAGAGGCGTATAAACGAATGGCCAGATTACCTCTGTAAACCTTGTTCTCCAGTTTTCAATACAGGGCAATAAAACCTCCTGGGAAACAGGAGCTCAGTGTCCTTCAGCAATGACCAAACAAAACCTCCCTGAGCTATTTTAGAAACCTGAATAGCACTGCATAAATATATTTTCCTCCTGCAAAAGGCAGGTCGCAGCAGCCTTAATTATCAGAGGCCAGGATGGAAACAACATGAAAATACAAGCTTCCAAAGTTTGCTCTCATTACCACATTTGGCATATTTAAACATAAACACCATCTGTGTTTATCATGGAACACGACGATAACTGCCGTCCGATCTCGTGGTGACACTGGTGTTTATGCAGTGTTACAGTAAGGGGCACAAGCAATGCGTCCTCAGGAACAGAGCTCCCCTGAAACCATTTGCTGAGCCACCAGCTGCTTATGTAGACAGGAGGCACTTCTGCCAAGAAAAGGATTATTGTGGAAGAAAGACAAAGCCTCCAACCTTGCTCTCAGAGCAGCTTCTTCCAGCAGCCCCGAGGAGGCAAATAGCAGGGAAAATTACTCACAGCAATGAATCAAGCCACAAACCACACTTCATGCCTTTAATATTTCAACTCCCACCAGGGGAGGAGGAGCGTCTGCAGAGCTGTAGGGTAACCCTGCTGCTCTGCACCCTCACTGTTAGAGCAGGGACCTGGGGACACTGGGTGACTGCATGCATGGGCTGGGCTTGTCTCTCTCCTTGCTCCCAGGTAGGACAGCGTGGTCTGTGACTGGACTGGGCAGTATGTCCTTGTAGCAGTCCCTCTCACCCAAATCTTGGGCAAGAACTCCAAGAGATCCATGGGACATCTGTACACAAACAGGAGCTGATGGTGCCAGTGGGAATGATTCCTCTGTAACTGATATGGGAGCACACAGCAAGAAGAGCTGGCTCCTCCAGCCACATGTGCCCATGGGTCTGGGCTCTGCGTGATGTTTATTTGAGCTCCCCATGATCTTACAGCACAGGCTACTTCTGTGCAGAAACAAAAGTGGAATTAAAAGACAAGGATGTGAACAGAAGCAGGATATGCCGTACTTAAAGCCAGGATGCAATGCTGCCAAAGAGTAATGGCTTTATCACAAACCCTTCTAGACACCATCATCTACCATGGCAGGGGAGTTGGAACTAGGTGATCTTAAGGTCCTTTCCAACCCGAACTATTCTATGATTCTATGATTCTATGATCTAGCTTAACATAGGCATTTGGAATTCTCCCACTGGGATCAAATTGTCCTGTAGGTGTAGGATCCAGGGGCCTATCAACCAGCAATACATCCTCTGTGAAGGCAAAGCCATCAGCTATCTGAAACACAAAGCCACAGGTGATGGCAGGCTTGACTCCACTGCAGGCTGTGGTGTCAGGACAAGACTTTGGTTCTCCTTTGATAACACACAAGATCTGGGTAGACCACTCATATTAAAGTTGCTGTGTGCGGTTTGCTTTACCATGCAAAGGAGCTATGTGAATGATTTAGCAAAATATAAATCATTTTTGATGATGAAAGTAATTAAGTGAAGATGTAACAAGCTCTTTGACATGGGAAGATTTAAAAAGAATAATGTAGACATCCAGAACGTGTCACATCACCTAAACCCGGAACAGCATCTGATCTCCATTGCTCTAACATCACTTGACCAAAACCAGTGGAGAATAAGGATGATACTGGTATCACTCAGAGCATAATTTGTGTCATTGTCTCCCTTCTTGTAGACATAGCATTGGGTGGTCTGATGTGTAACAGTATGCACTGAACCATGCAAGGACATTTCAAATAAAACTAAAACAAATGAAAAATACACAGTGTTAATGTTGATTTGTTCACTTCCAGCCTGATGGCTTTATGAGAAGCAGAAGTTAGGGAAGCTCTAGACAGCAGCTCCACAGTACAAACTCATCAGTAATATGTTCATAGTGTTTAATTTGAATTTTCCTTTTCTTAATTTCCCCTCATTTACCCTAATTACCCCAACAGTGTGTTTGCCTAAGCAATTTTTCTCTATCAACAGTGTTTACTCTCCTCAGATATCTACAGACTGTTTTCACATCTGCCCACACACTGTGTTATATTTTAGACAAACCCTATTTAGCTTTATGATTTTGCCTTGAAAGTTGTTCCTTCTGTCCTCTCCCGACATTGTGGCTTTACTCTGGACTCTGTCATCCCACCAAGACAGTGGTCTGGGGTCTCAGTGTACCTCCCAAAAGCTATGAAGGCAGCAAGGAGGACCTACATGCTAAGTAAGCTGGCCCACAGCCACAGAAGCAATTTTCAACCCATTCTTAACTTGAAGCACAGAAGTAATCCTACTTGATTTACGGATTACATGTGCCCTTAACATAAAACCTTGCTGAGCTGCTGTGCTGGAGTGGGACCACACAGCTCTGTCTATTCTGCATCAAGTCCATTAAAAAAGGACTTTTCATCCATTTCTCCATGACAACACATGTGTGTGAACAGCGTTCAGGGTCTGCTTTCTTGCAAGTAGCTGCCTACTATCACTTCAGTGCCTCCAGTCGTGCTCTTGTATTTGTGTGCCTCCTCCCTACGAACATTTGGGACTTTTGTAGCTTTCCAGAAAGAGCTCATGCTCTCCAAGCTAAGTCACATCCTTGTTATCTTCTGACCAGCTTAAAAAGAGAACTTGGACAAGCGGGGGGATGAAGATAGCTTTGGCAGTGGGTTTACACTGAGAAAACATGACTTAAGGTGGTAATGTGAATTAAGAGTTACCAGGTAGTTAACTACTTTCCTGGAGAATTTCTTCTGTGTCTCTGCATTGTTTTATGCCATCTCCAAGACTTCTTCCAGTGGCTGAGGTATTTCTCATGTGCTTCTCCTGTAGAGCTTCCCTTCCATCTGAGAAGACATTGGTCCTTCTCTCCTGCACCCCCACAGAGGCATTCACGGGGGCTCTTTTTCTTCTGTACATACATATTTATTTTTATCAAACTTGTAAAAACTGAGTTGTGGGACACATCAGCTCACATCAATCACAGCTTTGTAGTGTGGTAATAAGGAGGAACGCTTGCGTACATGCTCTTCTACCTAAACCACAGTATCACAAGAGCTTCACCTCTGTAGCAAACTAGGCTAAAAGGAGACTTGCTTGGAGAAACAAGGAGCTACCCCAGATGAGTTGTGAAGAGCTGTACTGTGCTAATCACATTCCCCTTCCTTTTCACTGCAAAACTAACAAAGTCAGGGAGATCTGCAACACTGGGTGCCTTTAAAGACTGTTTTACTGTAGTTGGATTTCCAAGTGTGGACTGAGGAGTGCAATACTAATTTTACAAATGGCTTGGGTCATCTTTTCTGATGAAAGGTGGCCTACATAAAAGATCTGAGGCTCTTCATGTCTGGTTGAACAGCAGTGGTAAGGCAGTTGGTGACTCCTTCAAATGGTACGAGCTTGAAGATGTGATTTGTGTGGTGTGAGGGAAAAGCGGTATCAGTATGTTTGAATTCCAGGAGACCACATGAGCAGCTGCAACACTCACCAGAGGCTTCATCTGCACTTATAAAGTCAGACAGTGAAGTGGTCACAAGCACAGTTCTGGGAGCAGCAGGATGCCTGGGGCAAGAGTGAAGCACACCAGGCAATCCCATGGTGAAAATGGTGTGTGCTGATGGAGCTGTCATCCTGCCCCAGATGCAGATGACACAGGGACTCACTGAACCAGAGCAGACGCAGCTCTGATCATGGTGGGGAGACACACAGTAGTTGCTGCTGGCAGCACTGGTGGAGAAATTTACTGGGATACTTGAAACACCCATTCATAGCACAAGTGCAGCCTCACCTCCAAGGTGATGATAGATCTGGGCTCTTCCTTCTGTCATCTTTATTTCATCATGACTTGAGATGTCACAAGTCTTGTGCTACTAAGCCCAAGAGGCCAATGAATGGGATGCTTGATTGCTCCTTTTGACTCTTCTGTACCAGAATGGGTTACCTCTGCTTGTCTTAAGAGCAACCAAGTGTGAGGGGAGTGCAGAAGGATGTGCCATACTGGCTGCAGCTGTACGTGTGAAGTGAATGTGTCCACGGCCCCTTCTATAGCCTTTGAGGGCAAGTGGCACAGCACATTTGCTTGGCTAACCTGCCTACACCTCCAGCAGTACAGATCCACACAGTCCATTCGGTCTACATGTATATTGGGTCTACTGGGAGCAGAACTGTGCCCAGGCATTTGGGGTAGCTGCCAAGACCCAAAACCCTCGTGCGAGGGATCATGCTGCTAAGTATCTCACCAGGACAGCTGCAGGCCAGTGGTGAATGCACATGTCCTGCCCCTTTCTAGTTCAGTTGCATAGGCATAGCCACAGACCAAAAGGAGGCCCAAGAAAAGACAGGCTATGCTGGCAACAGGCTGATGAAGAGCAGGGCAAGGACAGCCTCTGGCAGAGGGGACAGCATCGGAGCTAAGCCATAGTTGGAGTAACCAAGCCACTTGTCCCATCCATTCCAGTTGAGCTGCCAAGGGAGGTGAGCCCTGCAGAGCAAGCAGGAGGTGTCAGGGCAGAGGGGGAGTGACTGTGCACACCAGGCTGGATGAACCCACATGCACATGGGGTCTGGATGGACCATTTCTAAGAAAAATCATCCTGTGGCTCTGAGCCCAGGCTCTTGGACCTGCTGTGAAGCCAGCCACTCTCTTTCAGCACTGCACATACCTTTCATACTTCTTTCCCTCAAGGAAGTGTTTTGTGATGATTAGTGAGTTATGAAGGTCACCTTTTGGGTCTTCAGCTCTTGCTGAACTCCAAAGCAAACAAACTCCAGAAGAGTTCCAGCTATAAGTGTCATAGCAAATGCATTCAGTTTATTTGTGATTATGCTCACAATGGATTTGTTATGTACACTTTTTTAAATAAACAGAAATTGAGACTGTTTGTGAAATGCTGGAGTTTTCTGTCTTAGAACATCTGTTGCCTATTTCTTAAGGACCATTTAGGTAACACCAGAGCATGTCCAGATATGCATCGATTTCCTGGAAAATGGTTAAACATTCTTCAAAAATGTAGAAATCTGTGCCTTTACCACCTGAGGAAACCCTAAAACTTAAACAAATGAGTCTGCTAGCAGAGAGAAATTCAATAAATCTACCCTGCACATGAACTGTGTTGGTGTGTGAGACTGGGAAGCTTGCTGGCAGGAGATAGAGAACTTGACTGTAAGTCTGTATAACCCAGACTGAAAATGCATGATGTATAAAGCAACCCAGATATTTCAGCAGTGTGCTTTTTCTAGTGATGTGCCTATTGAATAAACATCTGGACTCCTGTCTTCTTTCAGTTGAGATGCTCTGGAAGGGAATTTCCTTTTGAGATTCTGTCCCATTGGATGCTTAACAATCAATATCCATGGGAAATCTTTTTCTATATGCCAAGTATGAAGTTATCTTCAGGATAGCTTCTCCAGGAGATGTGATCCTTGTCAAATATTTCCATGATGTTTGATTTCTCACGGCCTCTCTGTCAGTAAAAGTCCAACTGCACTCTGACATCCAGTGGTCCTACGGCCTTGATGTCCCTCTGAATAATGGCAAACCATGCCCCAGTTTGCTTACACTGAACTGACTGGAAGTGTAATGGAGCTGGAAGGATGGAGCTGAGATTGTAAGAAGTCCTTCTGAACCTTTCCTAAGCTGCTGTCATGTGGGATGTAGATACCCTATCCCATTCATTTATAGTGCCTGTTACTGTTCTTTTCTAGAAGGAAACAAAAGCCTAGTGGTCCCAAGTGCATGCTGGAAACATGGCTAAACTTCACAAGTAACTGCCTATAACAGAAAGCATGATAAAACTCATTGCCTGTGTCTGCTTAGCTGAGTATCTCTCCATTAGATGAACAGAGCCTGAGTCTCGGATTAAAGCTGCCCTCGACCACAATTTCCCTCTTACAGAATTACCACACCTCATTGGAAATTAATCTTGGTTTAGAGCTGGGGAAAAGAAGAGAAAACAGAAGCACAGAACTGTGTACTGTGATGCATCAAATCTGGCTTGCAAGAAATGCTTGAGAAGCACACATAAGGACTTCGATAAGACCAAGATGGAAAAGCCTTTTCTGGTCTTAAATGGTAACCATGTGATCCCAGCAATGAACAACCACCCGGACAGAGACTCTTCAGGACGTGTGACCTTAAACTACCTTCAGACCCACAGATGACATTCATGTCAGAAGGGTGGGTTTGTTCCCAGGTGCTCATATCCATGCCCACCACTCAGCTTGTGAGCTGTCCCAGAGGACTTACTTTCTGGAGCCTTTGCGTAGGGTTCTTGAAGGTTTTGCAGAGGCTAAGCTGAGAGCCAGATCGTTTTATATTTAGCTGGGGAAATGAAAAACACCATCAACCCCCCTGAAGTATCATCTCAATTATTTACAAATGTACAAATTCAAAGCACCTGGCATCTAAACTGGTTTTGTGCTTAATGGGTTTGATCTCAGGACCATTGCTCCCTTGGTCTTACCCTGCATTGAGCCAATTAACTGAGACACATCAGACTTCTTCCTTGCCATGTAAAAGAAGCAGCTGTATGCCAAACTTTCTTGTTCCTGCAGATGAAGGATCTGTCACTTGATCAGCCATCTAGCTACAAAGGTAAGCTCACACATCTGGCTTTACACTGGTCATTGACAGCACATATACTTCTTACTAACTAGCATTGTCTCCATAGTCATTGCATCAGCTTTGTCTGCCAAGATGGTGCACACTTCACACCCTCACTGCTTCTGAGCTGTGGCAGAGCATAGACACCTTGACCTCGCAGCATCACTCCACTTCAGAACCTGGGTACAGTTGCAGTGACTGGCATGTGCCTCTTGAAGGAGCATCAGCCTGGATCCTCCGTTGTCTGGGTTTGTTATCAATGTAAAGGCACTGGCCCTGCCAAAGTTTCTTTTCTCCAGCTCTTGTGTGGCTCACCAGGAGGCTAAATCTGGGCATGACAGCATGCTTGATTGCTAGTATTAGTTATGATGCCTCCAGGCCCTGGAGCTCCTGTGGTATTCAGAAAGGTTATTAAATTCTCCACCAAAACATCTGAAGAGTATTCTTAGTTTTAAAAGAAGGAGATCAGCCTCATGCAGGGAAGATTTAGTGATTTCTCATCCCTTACTACGTGGCATGGCAGAAGGAAGGATTAACCTTGCAGGAGCTTTGCCTGCCTTGGCTTACTGAGAGCAAAAAGACGTTGTGATCCAGTATATGGAGAGTCTTCCTGGTCAGAGCCTCAGGAAGGGAAGCAAGGGTCTTTCCTCAGGTTAATCTAGTTTTAGAACACATTAGAGAGACCTTAATGCAATTCTCACACAAACTGCAGGCTAGCAGGTAAGAGGGGTTGCTGTGTCACCCAGGAGTCATTAGAAGAGAGAAAACTTCACTTTTTGAGGGATTTCAGCAGCCTCCCAGCTAGGAGACTCGTGTTTTCCTGGCAGCAGCAACTGCCTGCCGGTATGACATGTCTCATCTGTGAAGAAAAAGTGCTAGCCCTCTTTTGCTGTATATTTGTGGTAGAAGTTGTGGTTACGAGCAAAACTGAAGCTGGGATGCCAGAATCTTGCATCTCTCAGATGCAGAGCAATTGGTCTTCCACTACTTCATATACCAGCAAAAGGATGGACCTTCTTGGACAGGGGTTAGCCCATGGCCTCACTCCCTGGGCTGACACCTCCAAAACAGCAGCTTTGAGGCACATGCTCGTGGCAAAGTGCACCTAGTGTTGGGGATAGCTGGACAGGTGGGAAAGCAGGCTCTGCGCAAACACTGACCCTGCCATACTGCCTTGGGTGGCATAGTTAAGTGTGAGGTGTCCCTGCCCATGGCAGAGGGGTTGGAACTAGATGATCTTAAGGTCCTTTCCAACCCTAACTATTCTATGATTCTATAAAACACTCTCAAACAAAACCTCAAAGAAGAGTGAATGTAATCTCTGCATTATAAAATCTCCCAGGAATTAATCAGTTTCATCTGGATTTATGGGTAGGAAGCATATGTTCTCCTCTGATTCAGTTAAATAATGATCTGTACCAGCTGCTGTAAACTGGGTGAGTTCACTTCTTTGATTCAGTTATGCCTACACACTTTGGAATCAGCATCCTTCTTCTGCACAGAGCTATCTTCAGACAGTTTCTCACTCCCATGGGGCTGGGGGAGCTTGCCTGCTGGCAGCATGCTGCCCCACAGTCCACCCTTCACATGGGCACTGCCTCACACCCTGCTTACTTGCATGAATAAAGCACAAATACCCACAGGCAACAGCTATAGCTTGCAATGAAGTTCCCCTTATAACTGTCTTTTTTCTGATGGCGTCAACCTCCTCACATGCGTTCGAGGCTGTCTCAGTGTCTCCCTCAACTCCTCACCTTGCCGAGGGATCTGCCATCTCCCACCATGTCCTGGGGCACAGAGCACCACCAGCAAAACGGGCCATGGCAAGAGCTCACTGTGGGTGACTGAGGCTTGTGTAGGCTGAGTTCATTCCTCCACCACCACTGCATTAACCCATTGACTAGGGGTCGATTGCTGTCTGCACTGTCAGGGTTGGCAGGGGGGTGGGTGGTTGATTTTAGCTTCTGTCACTGAAATGTCTCTTTTCAAGATTTCATTCTGTTCTATTTTTGTAGACACTTAGCTGTGTCCTCAGTCTTCCTTCGGTCTGTGGGGCTGGTGGATTGTCACCTCCTTCAAGAGTGACATGTACTTTCCTGAGGCTTCTTTCACCTTTTGTAACTCTCCTCCTTGTTTCTAGAGACACCCTTTTAGAGGAAGGTCTATTTTAATAGATGCTGCACAGCCCGGATGCAGAGGAGACAGAACAGCCACAGACACAGGTCATTTCAATTTGCTACGTAGGCTTGACCATCCAGGCTGGGTAATGAAGTTATTGCTGTCGAGACCTGTCAATTTTGGGTCTTTATGCCTAGGTCCCTATGACATGTACCACAAGTAAATGCTGCACTTCACAGACATTTCTGCCAAACTCACTGACACTGCAGCAGTCAGAAGGGGAGGTGATGATTTTTATGGTGCTTTCTGGTTAGGTCTTAGGACATCTTTCAAGCCTTCAAGGAGAAGTGTAGCAGTAAATAGCTTCAGGTTCTGGCCTTCTTTTGTTCTTGATTTTAACAGCTCTTGTCCTAATTATAATTTGCCATGTGATTTTAAGGTAATTATGAACTGACTGTAATGTATGCAGACTACTGATCTCTTTGTCATGCACAAAATTCATTCACTCTGACAGCGATTTCAGATGTAGAACTTGAGCCTGTGACTCACAGCTTTGCGTAAACCATTCCACAGCAAAACCTGGGAGATAGTAAACCTTCAATAAACAGTTTTCTCTAACAGAATCTTCGCAGTTACTGTTCCTTATAAGGACTCTTTGCCAGCAAAGAAGAAAACACTCCCACACAAGCACGGGTAATTTATACAGAGGCCTTTCATGAGGTAGGTGATTGTTTTATACCTGAGCAGATATTTATGGCGATTACACTGAGTTACAGCGCAAAAAACCTCATGCTGGCAGAGATGCCCCAGGGAAGCTAAACCTTGCCACATTCCTTGTCCAGGAGCCACTGGGCCATTTTCTTAGGTGCTGTGCACGAACTAGTGCAGATCTGGTAATAGTGGCTGGAGGACACAGCCCAGGAGGGAAGCTATGAAACACACAGCATTCCTTAAAAACTAGAGGCCCATCCAAAACCACATGCTGCTCGTGAGCCAGGCCAAGTTGGTTAAAACAATGCAATCAGTAAAGCAGACTGATGAAATAATTGAAAACTTCATGTTCTTCTCAAAATGTGGTCAGTTTTACTAGATTATTCAAAACAATTGCAGATAAGACTGCCACAGTCTCCTCTCAAATCATGCAATATGCCAACACTGACACAATTGCTGTCCAATATCAGGGAAGCAGCAGATCCATTATACATCTACAAAGACCATTCACATGGAATTTATGGACATTGAGGAGCCTGGGAAGCCAGCCTAGAAACTCAGGAGATCACAGGCCAAAGCAGGATTGATAGCTTGGTATAGGAACGTCACAGCTGGTGACACTGTCAGGAGGGGAAACCAACCCCAAAACCATCAGTTGCAGTTCAAGTTATGCCATGCACTTTGGTTGCAGAATGAAACTGGACAGTTCCTCTGGCTTTGTCATCACCTGCACAATACTCCTTTCAGCAGGGCTGTGGTGATAAACTTACTACAGTTTCATAATGTATCAGGCACAATTGATTGCTCATGAACCTCATTGTGGCTCACCTAGGCTGGTTTCCAGCAGGGAAAATGTGTGCTAATGAATATCGCCATTTCTGGGAGGGCAGCCCATGGCTGTGAACATCAAGATCAGCCCCACTGACCAGAATGCCCGATACTCAGTGCTCAAGCAACTGTGCTTCTGCCTATCATAGGCAATACTTCTGAAAGCTGGACTTGTTCCTTTTGTATTTGCTGATACCAGTCTCATCATCTGAGGCTTAATTCACATGAAAACAAAGTCCTACTGGCTCCAGAGAGGGCCAAGCCAGGCCCACAGTGATGAGAATGCTTTATTTTATGGAGGGTAAATGTGCAGCTGCCTCACAAATGCTGGAGTTGTTAGCAAACAATGAGTCAGTTTTATTTTAGCTCCCCACAATAAAGATCTTCAGCGGCACAGAAAAGGAGAGAAAACATAAGAGCCACTTGGAAGAGAATAGCAGCACTACAGACTGAATGAAGCCTTTATCATACAGCAATCCAACAAAGACAGGATTCCGAGACTGTGGCAGAGGAGCCCCAGGTCGGTAGCATGCAGCCCTACAGCTATACCTTTAGGCAATTACACAAGCTAAAGTGACACTGGATCAGGTGTGGTTAATTGAAGGGCACCATTGTGGAGACAAAGCCTAGGTTGTCTCTTTGTTCCACAGATTTGCAAATACTTCCCATCAGCAAACAGGTTAAAGATGCAACACTCACTGTCAGGCAGTGGCAAGAGCAAGGGCTCAGCAGGGGACACGGCCAGGCACGGCCTGCAGTGGAGTTTGGGCAGGGATAATGGGCAAGGGCCTGAGCCTAAATACAGCCCTTGAGCAACGGTGAGGTGATACTCAAGGTCCTGATCCTCACCCCACAGATGTCCCCGAATGATGGAGAAACTGTTCTAGCAACTGTTCTAGCAAAGGTACAATGCTCATCCCTCACTTATGGAGAGAGGGTGTCTGGAAAAGAGAGGGAAGTGAGTGTGCAATGCAGGTGTGTCATGGGGAAATACCTGCAGAAGCACTGGTAGCCAAACACTGGCTGCATGAGATACTGCCATGGACAGCAATTAATGATTTTACAGAGGCACACAGAATTTGGTGGGACTTGCCCACAAGACAGAAAGTACTGGAGACTAGATCTGGGCACTACTATATTCATACTGTGTATATGGTGACATCCCTTTCAACCTCAAAGGCAGCTGCAACTAACATGACCATGACTTGACATGATCTTAGCCCTCCCCTTTTTGTGCCATGTTTCTGACAGCTCTAGCTCAGTTTTTCTGCTACTCTATTTTAAAGATTTGAAAAGGACAGAAAGCAATTTAGAGAACCAAGCAGTTCAGGCAATTAACACATCAAACAGATTGCCTGTCTATCCATCCATCCATCCATCCATCCATCCGTCCGTCCGTCCGTCCATCCATCCATCCATCCATCCAGTCTTAAAGGAAGAACCTACACCACTGAGTAAAGAGAGGCAGGAAGAGAATTTAAGCACGGGATCACCCATGCAGTTGTCCGCACTCTGAGCTCACTCCCTGGCTCCGGCTTGGATCTCTTCAACTATCTTTTCCCAAGGGAAATCTCCTACAGAAGGACTTGTCCTGAGCAGTGTGAACACCCAGAGAAGTGTGGCATTGAGCCTGGGGTCTGTCTCCAGCAGTATTTAGTTTCCAGAAACACTGGTCTAGTCTTCACTGTATTTAGCCATATGACCAAGCCTTGCAGGCTTTGCGTATTCACTACCAGTGTAGCAAGTCTATCCCCAAGCCATAAGCATATTCTTAGACTTCCAGATCCGAAAAGGGGTTCATGATCACGTGAAGTAGGATATAAAGTTGCTTATGATCTTGGAAGTAGTGGAGGTTTGAGAGTCCACAAATTAATCAAGAAGTACAAATTAGAGGTGAAGTTATGTGCATCAAAGTTTGAGAAGCAGTGATTCGGTCCTAAATAGGACTTAAGAGGTTTTCTGGGCTAAAAGCTAATGTATTGCTTTTTAAGGAAATGCATGCAGCCTTTCCCATCCTTGACCCTTGAGTGTATTTTTATCAAGTCAAAGGCAATTTGTATTCATCTTTTCGCCATTTAAAACAAAACGTGAGATGAGAATATGTTGAAGGCAACTTTTTTCTAACATCACTGGATAGACCTTAAGCAGTCTTCATATAACATTTCCTTCTGTCTAGGAGAGTCTTCAGCAGCTGGTTGATTTGGTCATGCTCCACTATCCATAATGTCAAGTTGAAAATGGCAAACCCCAACTCTTCTTTGGTGCCTCAGGCAGTAATTTGAGTTTTTTTCCCCCAAAATGGGAGTTAGAGGATTCTAGAAAGCTCAGCTGCAAGCAGCCAGTAAGACCCAGAGAAGCATCTCTCATACACTTAAAAGCCTCCTTCTTCTTTGTATCTGCTTAGGGTTTTTTCTCTCCATTGTTTTACTACCTCCCCTATAAAAAGGAACATAGTGATACTTTACCCACCTCTGTGGCATCCTTTGGATGATGAAGAAGCACTGTATGTCATCTTGTGATTTGAAAGGTAAAGAGGGAGGTGCAAAGTTCTATCACTTGCTACTGTACTTACTGCTGTAATTGTGTGTGAGTACTTGCAAATATCAAGGCCACCTTTGAGAATAACGATGTGTAATGTCTCTTCTTGCTATGTTGGTCCAGTAGAATATAATGGCTAAATCAACATAAAGTGTCATGCCTTTTTTTCCTGCTCTCCCTGGGGCTATTCTTTCTAGTTACGTATGTTCAGCTTTATCTCCAGAAAAATCGATGGAGATTTAGTTGTTCTCAAAAAAAAACCCCAAGCTAAACATTTTAAGCATTTTTCTGCCACCTTGGTGTGGGATATGTACTCCCTCTCCCCCTCAGGTTGCCAGAAAGAGCACCCGACTCATCAAGCTGTTGTGAAATGAGCAGTAGCATAAAAACAGGTTTATACTTACAGGTTATTTTTCTTGGGTCTCGTCCTTAAACGCAATCAGTGAAATTGCTTTTATTTATACTCACATAAAAGGAAACTGCCTGAAAAATAAAGGCAGTTTTCATTAAAGAAAAAAAGAAAAAGAAATTACCTATGTACCCGTCCTCTGACATTCTCTGTGTGTCAAACCCTGACTTTTCAGTTCACTTCTACACATGGCTGTGAGCACAACAGAGATGCTCATGATGCACTCAGCAAGTGACTGCAGTAAGACACAGCGTAGCTATCAGACTGTATGTGGGAGTAGTCTGAAAAGAATAAAAAATGAGAAAGCACATTAAAAGCAAACTGAAATCTATGTCTATACAAAAATAAATGTTTACAGAAGAAGTGGGGATATATTTGTAATAAAACCTTCATTCTGGCACTTAGGTCTTCACAGTGGCTCCTGCCTCTAGTACAACCTTCTGTGCTTTCTAAAGGTTCGATACCACAGTCAGTAAACTAATGCCTTACCTCTCAAACCATTTTGAGAAGTGGTGAATTTTCATCCTCTATGATGTAATTCTGCTCTTATTACAGAGAAAATTTTCAGGAATGATGCCACACCATCAGAATATAGAGTCATAGAACAGTTTGGGTTGGAAGAGACTTTCAAAGGTCCAACTCTGCTGCAATGAGCAGGGACATCTTCCACTAGATCAGGTTGCCCAGAACCACATCCAGTCTGGCCTTGAATGTCGCCAGGGTTGTGGCTTCTGTCACCTCTCTGGGCAACCTGTGCCAGTGTTTCACCATCCTCACTGTAAACAACGTTTTCCTCACATCCAGCCTGAATCTCCCTTCTTTTAGTTTAAAACCATCACCCCTCATCCTATTGCAAAAGATCCTGCTAAAATATCTCTTGTCATCTTTCTTATAGGTCCCTTTAAAGTACTGAAAGGATGCAAAAAGGTCTCGCCAGAGTCTTCTCTTCTCCAAGCTGAACAACCCCAATTCTTTCAGCCTTTTCTCTGCTAAGCATAGCAGGTGCCTTGTGGATTAAAGGCATTACACCCAGGAAGGTTTGGCATCACCGCCTATGGTCTGGCTGCTCACAAAGCAGACAGGGAACCTGAACAATCTGGAGCAACAGAAGCAATTCACTACCATTTTGTAAAGTACTTAGCTCTGAGTTTAGCAGCTCAAATACCAAAGTTGCTGGATGTTGGGAAGGTATAACATCCACTAAGAAGCATCAGATTTTCTGATGCTGATGTTACCTTCCACATGTAGAAGGTAAAATATTTTAAAAGTACCTTCGAGAGCCCCTTGACCCATTCCTCTCAATTATTCTTCCCGTGGGTTGCGTGGAGGTTTGGGAGGTTTTGCTTTGTGAACAAGTAGACCGAAGCAGGTTTGACAGTCCAGTTCAACCAGTTGCTTGCATATCTTTTGAGAAGGAAGGAAAGAAGCCAGATTCTCCTGCAGCCTGTGGGTGTATCTCAGCATATGCCGTGTGTCATTACCTACATTAACAACCAGGCAAGGTGCATGGCACATCCATGCCAGCACTGATTACACCTCAGTGCTGCAAACACCCTTGGCTTCCCTGGCACTGGGTGCAGTGCTGGTGTGGGGTACACTTGGGTCTGGTAGGTGGAAAACAACAAGTAGCCCTGGTTTGCGAAATAAAAGAAAGACAATGCTCTGTTTATGCGCAGCAGCTTGACAAATGAAGTCATCAAGACTCTGCTTCATGGCTGCAAGTGGAAAATGTTTGTGCCAAACATCTTACCCAATGCTTGTGTAAGGACACAGTGCATGGGGTGGAGAGTGCTGTGGACCAACACACACCCCACTACATCTGTAGTCACTGGTGCCATCATCACCGCTTGCTCTTGGCAGCAGCTCAGCCAGTGGAGCACAGCAGAGGGAAGCCTGAGAACTGGAGAAGTTTCTCCCAGTGCCATCATCAAACATAATATCCTTGCAGGTAGGTTACGGTGGGCAGATGAGCTAGGAAATGAGGTTGGAGGATATGTGGTGTTTACTTCCACAAGGAAGCATTGGTGGAGTAGCCCATGGCAGCACTTCCCGGTTTGTGTCTGTCTCCCCCAGCATCAGCAGAAATCTCCTAGCATCTTTCTCAAAAGCCACAAGCCAGCTGTGATTTGACTGGTGTCTTCAGAGCCATCTGTGGGAAATTAAACTGCCAAATTGCACTCTCTCCTCATCTGACCAGTGGCAAACTGGAGCAGCCCAGAGGCATGGGCTACCATTGACAGAATGAGGCAAGTCTGGTCTCCACAGGCATTTGAGACCAGCCCTGCCAAAACCAGGCAGCAGCTACACATAAGAGGTGGCTCTGGAGGAGGGTTCAAGGACACAGGAGTTGGAAACCTGGTGATGGAGATTGTCTGACACAACTGAAGCTTCTGAAGGGAAAAACAAATGTCAGGCAGCACTTTGAGACTGTATTGGAGCTGTGCAGGGGCAGAGCACGAGGGTCTGAATGAGCCCGGTGCTTTCCAAGCCTCTGTGTCCCAACAGAGCAGATGTGGAGGATATTCCCGTGGATGTGGGCAAACACTTCTCCCTTCCAGAAGGCTCCTGGAGGCCTTGCCCTTGAGACCTCTTCCCTTAGAAAGAGAGCAGGAGGTGTGATAGCAGAGGATGGCAGCACCTCTTTCCCACCCAGTTGGACATCCATCACCCATTTAGGACACTGAGCAGGGACAAACCCAATTACTTGCTGACACATCGGCTCCTCTGTTCATGTCCTTCTCCAGACAAAATAAACCCCAAAACACACCAACACAACTAGCAAGCACCCCACCGCCAGGACAGCTCACAGCTGGGAATGATGGAAGGACAAAGCTCTTCTCCCTGCCTCCGCTGGAGGGGTGCTGCTCTCCCTCCTTGCACAAACAGGAGGCAGCAGCCCCAGCTAAGTCTTGTGTCCACAAGGTTTCTGCTTCCTGCAGGTTTCCTTTCTTAGCTTGGCTCTCCCAGTGGAGCAGGACCCCTGTCCGGTGTGGACTGACAGCAACAAGGGCCTGGTTCAAATTAGAGCTGCAACAACTGGCTCGAGTCCCCACGCACAGCCCCGGGAAGATTAAACAAAGCTGCCCTAGTCCCTGGTGAGCAACCTTTTCTCTGAACATAACAATGAATCAAGGGTTCAACAATCCAGGAGGAAGAAAAGGGCAGGAGGACAGCAAGGAGATGATGTGCGGTCACCAGAGCTTCCTTCTTCCTTTCCCAACACTCAGCCAGCCCCTGTCCTCTCAAGAGCTGCAGCTCCAGGTTGCCATGAGCCAATGACTTCCAGCACTGCTTTCCCCAGCTCGCTGCCATGGTTTGCATGGCCATTCCCTGGACATGCAGAAAAGCTGGAGAAGGGAGAAAAATCCCTGCGAGCTGTCCTCCCCCCTTCTTCCTTCTGTCCCCACATCAGTAGGTTGAATTAAAAGTCATGCAATTTGAAAAATAAGCTTTGGAGCTCAGGATGCCCTCTCATTTTCTGAGCCTTTGGGTTGCATTAGGTCACAGCCCGTAACTTCTCATGTATGAAAGCTAGGAATTTGCCTGGAATGACAGGAGAGATTTACCTCCAGGAGCCGAGGGTTTTAAGTAAAAGCCACACCATGGGACTTGTACTGTGAATGCAGAAGTGTATAACATTAGAAATAACTTAGAAAAATTAATAACAAAAGACATCTGGCTTGCCTTTCATTTCCAGTGAGGAAAGCTGCATTTTCTGGGGAACAGCAGCAATGGCTAGGCAAATGTGTCTGTATTCAGGCAGGAGAAACACTGTCAGTGCTCATCAGTAATAAATCTCTCAGTCTGCCTGCTTGTGGAGAGATCATACAGAATTCATGGCGAGGAGCTGTGAACCTGCAGATTGCACAAGCTCACCATTAGGAAATGTGGAGATTTGGGGCTGGGTTTCTTTTACCTGGCCTTAGCTAATGGGGGCAGAGATACTGGTTTGTGACTTGGGATGGCTGTGAGTGTCCTTAACTGTGGCTCCTGTGGGGTAACGCTGACCTGCAGGAGGGCTGGGGAAGGGTGAATGTGGTTAGAACACACTAAAGTGAAGATCTTCAGCCCAGGCTCATCTGAAGCTTTTGGGGAAGAGGAGGGTGCTCAGTGCTGGTGGGGGCAGCTCCTCCCCTCATGGGCATAGCAGCCGTTAGAGCTTGCCCTGGGGAGCTGAGCTGCACCCTGTGCCCCAGGGCTTTCCTCTCCAGCAAGCACAGAGCCCCACATCCCTCATCTCATGGTGATTGATGAGGCGGCTCAGTGTTTTCATGGTACACTGCTGGGCTGGAGATGGAGAAAGTGTCGTGGTCACAGGAGCACAGACCGCAGCTCTGTTGCTTTTCAACATGGGAGAGAAAAAAGGAGTCACTGTACACGGTTTAGTGTGAGGTGTCACTGCCCATAGCAGGGAGGTTGGAACTGGATGATCTTAAGGTCCTTTCCAACCCAATCCATTCCATGATTCTATGATTCTATTGACAGTGGAAATTATGACAATTATACCAAATTTATACTGGTATAACCCCACTGTCCTCTTCTTTCTTCTTTTCTACATATATACCTAGACTGCTCTTACAAATCCTGAAGGGTGAGGTTTTATGGGATCGCTGTGCTCCTTTTCCAGAACTGTCCAGACCCTTAGAAATTATTTCCAAATGTCTGGCCTAAATCCTTGTGCTGCAGCTTAAATCCATTATTTGCTGTCTTCTCCACAGCTGACACAGAGAAGACAAGCCCCTCAGAGAGGGAGCTGACCTGTGGAAATGCCTGAGGGCAAGAGGGCTCCCCAGCACTAAGCCTGTGGTTCTCAGAAATTACATGAGATCCGAGGCAGTGTCATGGGCCCAAAGTGCAAACAGATGGGGCGTGGAGCCTGGAGATGGGATACCAAGGAGGAATGCTTGTGACCTGCTAACATAAGACCAACTGAAGGCCAGGGATTCCAGAGAAGAGTAACTGTGTCCCAGGGGATCTGAAAATGACAGCTCAGGAGCAAACCATCCCCTTGTGCAGAAAGAACAGGAGTTTGTCTAAGCAAGTATCTTCTCAACTGGCATGCTAAATAAGAGTTAATCACAGCTGGAAACTTGGGCAAGCAAGGAAACGAAGCATGCAGGCATTGTTGATTCACTCTGGGGTAAAATCAGAAAGGACAAAACCCAGCTGGAGCTTAGACTGGCTGAGGACAAAGAGAAACATAAAGGATGCTACACTATGTTAGCAGCAAAAGGAAATGTGGAGAAATTGTGGGTCCACCAATGGATGGGGGGGACAACCCGCTGACAGATGAGAAGCAAAAGACCAAAGCATTTAATGCCTTTTTTGCATAGGTTTTCATTGGCAAAGCTTACTCCCGCACCTTCACATGTCCACCTTGATTTGGGAAGCAGGTGAACAACCAATAGGAGGAGCAACAAATGAAGGTCTACCTAGAGAAGCTGTCAGTATTCAGATCCAGGCGAGCAGATGAGAGTGCTGATGTGACTTTATGGATGTGGTCCATCATCAGAAAATCACAGTGATTGGGGACAGCACAGCCAACTGAAAGTCTCCTTCAACATTTTCATGCAAAACATGAGTTGCATGAACAAACTGCTAGATGGACGGAAAATTATCTGGTCATTAGGTCAAAGAACAGTAATCAATGTTATGATGGGCCATCTGGCAGCCAGTCAAGAACATAGGACCACAGGGGATGACATGGAGCTGATACTGTTCAATATTTTCATCAGTCACCAGGCTGATGGCACAGAGGGCACTTTCAGCACATTTATGGATGGTAATGAGTAAGAAGCAATGACATCCATCTCCATTTGGCAGAGCTGGCAGAGCTTTAGTCCAGAGGCACCTTGAGAAACTTGGGACTCGTGTCAATAGAAACGCCACAGAGTTCAACAGGAGCAGTTCAAACCCTGTGCTTTGATGCAGGATGGCATCCTACTGCCTGCAAAGGAGCCATGCAGAAGAGGACCAGGGCTTCAGGGAGAGTTCAGTGCAAATCAGGCAAACCATGGACTGCGTATGTGTTAGGAGCAATGTGAGCATAGAATCATAGAATAGTTAGGGTTGGAAAGGACCTTAAGATCATCCAGTTCCAAACCCCCTGCCATGGGCAGGGA